>SKCR01036640.1:0-52742 GCA_019454045.1 Zanthoxylum bungeanum
TTAATTTAACTTGATTTTGAGCATGTTTAATGAAATTGGATGATTTAGAATGCTTAAAGTATGTTTAATTGAGGATTGATTGGATCAATTTGTTGAAAAAGTGTTTGGAACAATTTTCCCCAAATTGCTTATGTTGGCCGAATTTAGTAAGTGCCCTAATGTCTTGGATTTTTGATTTTTTGTTCATTGGATGACTTGGAAATCATTTAGGGATGTTGAATTTAATGTTTAATTTGGTTCAATTGGATTGAATTTGATTTGGACATAATTTTCCCCTTATGGCCGAGACTTTAGCATGTTTTTATTGGGTTTGATTTTGATCAAATTATGTTGGACATGATTAATTGATGATAAGCATGATTAATTGGACAAATTTAGTGTTTTGGAAACTTTGATTTGGGTAATTAATAATGCTATACACTTTAGGTAATTTAATTGGGAAATTTGGAAATTTTTGGAATTAAATTATTGGGCCTTAAAATTGGATTTGGGCTTTTAAAGTTGTTATTGGGTTTATTGGACTTTGTTGTACAAAGTTGGTTTAGGCCAAAATTGTTGGATCCAATTAGGCCCAAACCGCTTCCAAAAGGCCAATGCGACTAATGAACCTTTAACATTTAATTGGGCCTAATAGGCCTAAATTAATTTATGGGCTTATGGGGTAACTCCCGGATTGGATTTTGGTTATTCGGTTTGACCCGAGTTGACCAAAAGTCCACGCCTTGAAGAAATTAATTAAAAGCCCATCGGACTTTAATTAAATTAATATTGGATATTAATCGGGCTTTGAGACCCGTAACGATTAAATTTGGAATTTAAGTCGTAAAGGTTTATTTTATAAAGTGTAATATTTAATCTAGAATTAAATAATGAATTAGAATTAAATGCGTATTAAATTGGATTTAATTATGTAATTTAATTTAATTCGTAGAATTAGTACTTTAAGTACTTATTCGCAAAAACGAGTTTGACTCGAACAAAATCAAATCGTTGTTTGAACATTGGATGATCACTAATTATCAAGATTAATTAATTGGATTAGATTGATTGATAACATGCTTGAGTGAATACATGGTTGTGATGCATGAATAATGTATATCGGATGGATATTAGATGGGTGAGGCAATTTTAGAAATTGTTGTAATAAATTTGATTTATTAATTGGACCTGCGTGTCCAGCCTTATCACCTCCTATTCTTTGTATTCTCTTCTCACCTATTCCCCTCAATGTAAATGAGGTTTCTTTAGAAGTGTAGTGTAACGGGTAGAAGAACTATTTGTGCTAGCGGGAGAGAGAAAGTGAGAGATTTGATCTAGGATCAATGTGTAAAATATCCATCTGCATATCATTATTATTTTATCATATGCGCTTTATTATGTGTTTAGAATGCATGTTTAAGGGTGTATGATAATGAGACCTTAACAAAGATAATAAATTGGTTGCCAATTTGCACGCGAAAAACCCTCATCAAATATCATGCGTTTTTCTTTTCCTTCCATTGAGTGATTCTTGCTCAAGATCCTAGATTGGCATGGGTTGTTGGCCAAAGTCAAGCCCTTGTCCGTCGAAGATGTGTTTGAATCACGAGGCTTTGTTCCATATTGGTGTCTTGTCCAAGTTGTGGTTTGTTGGCCAAAGTCAAGACCACTTCTTGTCCAACGACATTGATTACGAAGCTTCCATGGTCAATGGGTCCGCGCTTGACTGGGATCACTAGGTTTGTTGTGCCAAAGCCAAGGCCTAGTTGATTCAGAGGAAAAAGGTTAGGGTATATATTCGATATATAGGCATATATAAGATATATGTTTAGGACTTGGATGTCCACCTACTGGATCTAGGAATTGGATTGGATCCAATTGATCTTAGAGATCTACCTAGTTAATTATCATACAATTTGTTGGCCAAAGTCAAGATTGTGTGATATTTAACGGGATCCTAGCCCACTAGGAAACACGGTTTCCCGAGTACTCGACAGAGGGTTGGAGGCTCGACGAAAAATAGTGGGAGGCAAGAATTGAATTTGCAATATTCGTTCAATTACTCGCCATACGCGCTCATTTAAATTATTTCGTCGTAATATTAAATGTTAGTTGGACTAATATTTAAATTGTTGTTTTAATAAACAGTTGGACTGTATTATATTTGATTATATATAATTGGATTATATTAATCAATATATTTGAATTAATTACTTTCAGTTTACAGTTGATTTTATAATTGGATTATAGTAATCAATGTAATTGAGGTTAATTAATTTAGATTATATTTGATTATATAGTTGGACTATTATAATCATTATAATAAATAGTACCACAAATCGTTGATTAAATAGTTGGACTATTAGAATCAAGATATAAATGAAAGATTAATGTTTAAGACATAATCCTGGGTGAAAATGTATTTAAAAAACACTTATTTTCAAATTGGGAATAAATAATAGGTTACTTTATTTGATAAAATAACTTATTATACCTTAAGCCCAAAATTAAGCAAAATAAGTAGCAGCATAAAATCTTTGGAAGATTTATGTGATGATGACTTTAATGCTTAATTTAATATACTTGTCATAAATCTAATTTTAGATTTAGAAGTATTAAAATTGCAATTTAATTTATATTCTTGGAGAATTAATTGACTATTCTAGAGGAGATAATGTCAAAGTTTGCAATTGGGCATGTAGCACGAGGTGCACATTTTTTCGATATTCTAAAAACCCAAGGCTTGGCCTAAGGTTCCTAAAATATTGAAAATGATAATTGACATATACCAAAGTGACTACCATTTGGATATGGCAGACACGAAGGAATTAAAGATAGGGCAAGGCTCTGACTTTAAAAATGTTTGTCAAAGTTATGTTCACAACTAGTATTGAAATTAGATTTTAAATACTTAGTGTGGTACATAAAATATATGTATTGATGTTCAGAATCTGCTTTGAGCAGGATACTGACTTCAAGCTGAGATTGCTCTGCGAATCGGAAACGTGACGAAAGTCGTTGTTTCGACCGTAGATACCTAAGTTTAGGAACTACCCTTTGTGTGTGTACTTAAATTAGGAACTGTTATAATGTAACTAGTTTGACTAGAGACATTATCTCTATATCAGTGTTTAATCCATTATGGATAAACCTTTATATTCTAGAACACTCAGTGTTTTATTATATAAAGATGATACTGAGATAAACACATTAGATGTGAATAACAGAATTTATATTTTGAATATACTCAAAATCTCAAAACATATAAAATGACAAATAAATAGCTCAAATTGATTTGATCAAATAGAGACTTATTTGTGGCATTGTTGTCTAGGACAGAATTAAACAAGACTCGTATATCCGCACTTTCGAAGAGTGGGTACTCGGACTGTGTTTTGATTCCAATCAAATAAAGTCTACGAATCTAGTTTAATAGGCAATGTGCCTAAAACACTATTTACTTAGTAAAAGTGTAAGTTCACCGATCTATTAGCCCTAGTTCATAATGAAGCAAGTGGGCCCATGTCTAGCTAGGCTAGATGTAGATATGAATATTTCGTGACCTATACGGATGTGGCATCGCATTATGGTTATGTGTTTCTTTTGAAGAACACAAATCGGAAACTTTTAGAGTTTCGACACGAAATAGACAAACAGATCGGCTATAGCATTATACCGTCACGGTAAGACCGTAATGGAAAATACTTAAGCAATAAGTTTCTTATATACTTGAAAGAGTATAGTATTCTTTCAAATGAGAACTCCTCCCGGAACACGTCAAAGTGACGGTGTGTCCGAACGGATTAACCGAATCATGTTAGACATGATAAGGCTAATCATGAGTTGCTCTGAGCTACCATTTCCTTCAACGGATAAGTTTTAACAGTGCAATAACTTATTTAGAATATAGTTCTATTAATAATTTTTTTGACAAATATCATATTAGATATGAACGGGAAAGAAACCGGGTTTCTCATTCCTGACCATTTGGGATGCTAGGCATATGTTTGGATAATACCAAACTAAAACCTAAATTGGATAAGTGCCAAATTGGTTATCCTAAAGGAAACCATAAGTATAGTACTTATAAATCTCACATGAGAACAATATGATTGTTGCTCACCATGCGGTTTTCCTAAGAGGAATACCGATATGCAGTGGTCAGTGGGAGGATGGTGATACTCGATGAAAATTGGAGTAATACTGTTCGAGGCACGAAATCCTTAATGGAACACATATAGTTCATCAATGATGAATTTATACCATTAATCTTCGAATACACAAGAAGACCGCGTAGATCGGAGAGAATCAGAAAACAACCTGGGGTATGGGTTTCTGATCTCACCTCATAAAGATGTTAATCTTTTAAGGTATACCAACTTATTACGTATGAGGTAGTGATACAAGGTATCGACTCCCTATTATGACAAAGTGTCATGAGTCCAAAATGGATTCCATGTATATCAACAAGTTTGGATACTAGTTGATGTACCATAAGACATTGTGCCTATTGGTACTTTATAAGTCTTCAAGGAAGACATACATGGAAGGCAACATACCTACGTACTAAGCTAGGCTTGTAAAGAAAAGGTAGAGTTATCAAAATTGTGTTGATTCCGACGAAACATTTTACATGTTGCCATTGTAAATCCATTTGGATAATGCTTGCTAAAGCTGTGTATTTCATTTATGAAATATGACAGCTTAACCGAAAATCGCTTTCCTGAAAAGGAAACCTTTCGGAGGATGTTTATAACATCCTATCGGTTTTGTCGTACCATAACAAGCAAACAAGGTTTGCAGGTTATTCGATCCATGTTTGGATTGAAGCAAGCATAGGTTCTAGGAATTATCGTTTTGATGTAATCATAATGGAGTATGATTTAATTCAAAACGAAATGATTCTTGTGTATATAAGGAGGTTAGTGGGAGAGCACTGATAATGAAATTCCCATAAAGCAATCGGTGAAAGCTTGGCTTTCATAAGAAATTCTCCGTAGAATTCTGGGGAGTAACAACCTTTATTCAAGGAATAAAGATCTACTGGGATAGATTTGGAGTTGTTAACACTCTCTGGGAAATTGTACATTTAAAATGTACTTGATATGGTGTCTCATACGCTTTGAGCATATGGAGTCACAATCAGGACAATCCAAGTGATAGTCATTGGATTGAAGTTAAGGACATCTATTAGTATCTTAGAGAACTAAAGATGTTGTCTTAAATTATGGAGTAGGAGAACTTGAAGTGACTAGGATCACTGCTGCAAGTTTCCAAACAGGTAAATACTGCGGTACTATAAAGTTTGAATAACGGGACATAAGCTGGAAATATTTCGAGCAAGATAATTGTTGCAGAATAAACAACAAATGCGGATTATTGCTGTAGCTGAGGCAGCAATAGAAGCCATTTGGGTCGATAATAAATCTAATTAGATTAGATATGATTCTGTTAGCAGCTGAGCTAGGTATCAGCACAGGCTAAAGAATTAATGGTCTCATCAACGATCCAGATATATACTTCTATATTCATCTGATTCGTTCGGATCATACATCGTGGCGAAGTGATGATCGTATAAATCGCGTCAGACGATAATCATGCAAATCTGCTGACGAAAACCTTTTCTCAGTAATTTGAGCAAACCGTACATAGTTCGAGTGTACGACACTTGAGTGACTGGCTATGTGCCAAGTGGGAGATTGTTGGATAATATGACCCATAGCGTCACTATTTGTACAGATCACGGTGTTGTTGTACAAATTAACTATGTGACAAGGAAATTGCACTCTCATCATTTATGATTAGATCACCATAGATGTATAAATGAAGAGAGGTCCATATGATTAGTTCCTGGATTGAGATGATATGAGACAGTATCAGTCCATGAAGGATTAATCATTAAATATCCCTAGTCGTAGTATTATCGAGACAGGACATCGACAATGCGGAATAGGCTAGTATTGCACTTGTGCGCGTTGTGAGGGCACAACGGCATAGTTCTCATATATATTTAAGTATAGGATACTTATTCAAGTGCGATAGGAGGTTGTGTTTCACCGATGGTACAGGAAACAGCTTCGCTCTGGATAGACCCATCAGAATCCCATTGGTATTATGACTATGTGTCTATGGGAGGCCGAAATCAGGGTAGGTGTGTATGGTCTTAACCTGAGACTTACATCGCTAATACTTACGATAATCGATAGACTTTGGTCTTGGTGGTACAGGGCTTTAACCGGTTCTGCGTACACCACTTCTGGACTTATCAGAGAGTCGTAGTGTATGGGTGTGATGTCAAGACGGAAGTATCACTTCAGTCATAGTGGAGATGATGTCACGCAGGATACGGTACTAGTGCTTTTGAGTGTTGCGCAACCAATCGGGATATTGTGACCAGGTCATGAATATCCGATTATAGAGACTATGTTACCAGACATCCGACATGTGCTTCGGATGGGGCAGACACTTATCCAGCCCTAGCCCTAGCACGTGACTATCCGATACTGGGCCGATATACACAATACTACGGTATACTACGCTTGATACAGATCTATATATTCCTGTAAGAATATTTATGGAGAATTGGGTAGGCATGGCGCTTTGCTAGAAGCCAACCTTGTCTTGTAAATCGGTATAAACGTAGTACGAGGTACTTACGTGTTCGGATAGTCCGACGACCGTATTTACTGCCAACATATCCGGAGATCTCATGGGTCGGTTCCTGAAGATTCACCGATAACGTATGACTCGCACTTTAATTAATCTGGGATTAATTCGATGAGAGAGAAAATTAATATGGGATTAATTACGGAGATATTTTATCTCGGATAAAGTATCGTTAAAGAGAGAGAACGATTAATTTGGAATTAATCGATAAATTAATATATTCGATATATTATAACGAAATTAGATTTCGACGCGGAATTGAAATTAGATTTTAATTCGTGCGAACGAATTAATTTAGAATTAATTCGTTAGCGACGTGGATAGTGAATTCGCTAGGCGTAATCATTTAATTACGACGCAGCGGAAAATTCGTTAATTTGGAATTAGCGAACCCGAGCCCGGGATTGTTTGCGAGCGCATTCGCATTTCGAATTCGAGTGCGGCACGCAAGTCAAATCAAGCGTCAAATCGCAAGTCACATCAAGCGTCAAATCACATGTCACTTTGAGTGATGTGACATTTGAGTGATTGATGTGAGTTGATTTGTGGTGATTGACAAGCATTTAATGCTTGCTTTATGGAAATTAAAGAAATGGTAAATGGTTTTATTATATTTTGGATATTATATAAACCTTTTACAATTTTTATTTTTTCCCACTCATTCTCTCTCTTCCATTTTCGGTATTAGGCTTTTTGGAGCCAAAATTTCTTCTTCATCTCTCACGGTCTTGGACCGAATTCTGCTTCTCATTTTTCTGGTTTTGACCGAGCAAATTGGAGAAGCAATGATCTTGTTGCAAGATCTTTGTGCTAGCACACTCTTGGAGGCATCCTAAGGTGATAGGGAAGTGAGTTCGTGCGCTTGGAAGCTTGAAGCTTGGAGCTTCAATGGTGTCCATCAATGGCCGAACCTTGGAGAAGCCGAACCAGTCACCACCGTGCAGCCCCTACCACGCGCAGCTCACTGCCGAGCAAGGGAAGCAGTTCGTGGTCCATCTTCGTTGCATCTCTACCGATCCATGTGAGTTTTTCCGCACCTCATTTGGTTGTATTCAACTCGTTTTTATGCATTATAAATGATCTTGGGACTTGATTGAAACTCAACATATATATGATACAACCAGAGGGGTTCATCGCCCAAGGTCAATAGCAAAAGGTTTGCAAGCTGCAAAGGTCCATTTATGGACTCAAGCAGGCATCTCGATCTTGGAATATAAGATTTGATGCCACGATCAAATCTTATGACTTTGAGCATAATGTTGATGAGCCTTGTGTATACAA
The DNA here is from genome assembly GCA_019454045.1 of Zanthoxylum bungeanum. Taxonomy (NCBI): domain Eukaryota; kingdom Viridiplantae; phylum Streptophyta; class Magnoliopsida; order Sapindales; family Rutaceae; genus Zanthoxylum; species Zanthoxylum bungeanum. The sequence goes on from SKCR01036640.1 coordinate 7,927, forward strand.
GCGCGTCATTGACGGGAATGTGGTTTTTCTTATTTTATACGTCGATGATATTTTACTCATTGGGAATGATATAAAGATATTATCAGATGTAAAAACCTGGCTAGCTAATCAATTCCAAATGAAAGATTTGGGAGAGGCCAGTTATATTCTTGGGATTCATATACTTCGAGATCGCAAGAAACGACTGTTAGCTATGTCTCAGGCATCATATATCAACAAGATCCTTTTGCGATTAGGGATGCAAAATTCCAAGAAAGGCAACCTGCCTTATCGGCATGGAATTCATTTGTCAAAGGAACAGTCTCCTAAGACACCTCAAGATGTTGAGGAAATGAGATATATCCCATACGCCTTAGCAGTTGGTAGTCTCATGTATGCTATGTTATGCATGAGACCAGACATCTGTTTTGCAGTGGGAGTAGTCAGTAGGTTTCAGTCAAACCCATGATTGGATCACTGGGTGGCTGTGAAACACATTCTCAAGTATCTCAAGAGAACGAGAGATTATATGCTTGTGTATTCCGATGAGGATATGATCCTAAGGGGATATACAGACTCTGATTTTCAGACAGATGTCGATTCTAGGAAATCTACATCTGGATCAATGTTCACCCTATATGGTGGGGCCATAGTATGGCGGAGTATAAAGCAATCTTGTATTGCTGACTCCACCATGGAGGCTGAATATGTAGCAGCTTGTGAAGCAGCTAAGGAAGTAGTCTGGCTCCGTAAATTCTTGGGAGATCTGGAAGTTGTTCCAGATATGGATAGACCACTCACACTCTATTGCGATAATAGTGGTGCGGTGGCAAACTCCAAAGAACCAAGAAGCTACAAGAGGGGAAAACATATAGAAAGGAAATATCATCTCATCAGGGAGATAGTGCAGAGATGAGACGTTACTGTCATAAAGATTGCATCCGTAGATAACCTGGCTGATCTGTTTACAAAGACCTTGCCGGCTAAAGTTTTTAAAGGTCACCTAGATGCTATGGGATTACGAGACATGTCCCATTTACTCTAGTGCAAGTGGGAGATTGTGGAATGTATGCGCTCGAGCTACATGTGATGTAAACGGTTTTATGTGTTTTGAAATAAAATGATGCATTATTCATCTATCAAATTATTTGTTTAATTTTCGCATATTATATATCATCTTAAATACCCTAGATTGCTTATGTCCCTTCAGACTTAGTGTATGAGTATCATACACAAGAGGATTTAAGTCTGAAGTTAGTAATCTTAAATAGTCCATAGAGAGCAAACAAAGCGGGTACTTTGTTTGTGGTTTATCTATAGCTGCGGTCCATTCTATATTTGAATGGTGATCTTGATCCGTATCGTCCATGTAGAGTCATAAGAATGGAGGCACCTTATATGATGCGATCATATAGGACTGGACCCAGATGGAAATGACATTCTTATAATATCCGTTAGACTAAGAAAGTCATTTCGATCTACTAGATGGTCATATATAGATTGATATTAATCCTGAGGGTAATACAAACTCCTACATGGCAGGCTATGTCCTTTGATTTACAAATGTGAGGTTGGTGTAGCAGTCCCGACCAATAGCTACGTACTTTGGGGACATAGTTTGTTTTTGTAGCTGAGAACATTTTACATAGACACGGAGTTCACTCATTCTTGCTAGAAGTAGATGAGTATCTTTCTTAAGGGTTGATTCGGTACCTGAATAATTTGAGCGCTCAAGTCTCTCTATTACGAATAGAAAGATTAAAATTCATAATAGTTATGAATAAATCATTCATTAGAGAATCAATGGTACTTAAGGTAAAAATAATTAGAGGGGTATAACGGACATTATGACCCGACTCTAATTACGAGATACTCGTGAATGGTCAATTCGTATGTAATGACTATATCGATGGACAACGACTTAGTTCGACTTAATATATCATCTACGGCAATGAGAGTGCAACTTCGGGTTTTTAGAGGAATAACCCGGAGTTAATAATTCGAAATATCTAATTAAGAGCCTAATTAATACTTCGAGATTATTGGAGCTCGGAACCGTAGGTCCATTTGGTCCCCGTGCTAGCTCGATTTACTATAACGGATTTAGTATAATTGGATAGTCCAATTATATACTCACAAAGGTATAAATATTATTAATATGATTAATAATATTATTTGTCACACTTACTACAATATATTAAAAGTTAATATATGATTTATATAATAAATGATTATATGATAATTATTTATTGTTAGTAATTAAATTATATATGATATAATTTAATTCCAAATTTGGGTTTTGGAAACTTTTGAATTAAATTTGGAAGTTACACCTTTATGAAAGTTGGTAACTCTTTAATTTTGTAATATATATTTCAATTATGGAATTGAATACTTGATGCTACAAAATTAATCAATTATTCCTAGTAGTGGCCGAATTCCTCAAGCATAAAGGGATTGGATTTATTTATTTTGGAAACAAATAAAATCCTTGGCATTAATTTGGAAATTATGATTTTCAAATTTGTTAATTGCTTATTTAATTTTGTAACATCCTTTCAATAATGGTAATTGAATATTTGATGTTACAAAAATTAAAATAAACCATAGCTTGGCCGATTCTTACTTATTAGGGAGGGGAGTGGTTAATTTGTTTTAGGAAACAAATTACCCTAAGTATAAAATGAAAAATATAATTTTTCTTTTAGACAACTCTCATTGAAGAAACCCTGGCCACCTTCTTCTTATTCTTCATTCTCTCAAAATTTGAGAAATAAGATTGAAGAACAAGAATAAGAAAATAATTTTGGTGTGTGATTAAATCTCTAAAACGTTTAGGGATTTATTTTGTGTGTGTAGCCCACACTACTTTTCATTGGTAACGAGATATAGCTCGGAAGACTTTGTGGTGACGAATAAATCATCTTCTCCTTCACTCTTATAAGTCACGGCATTGAGGAACAATAATACCTTATTGCCGCACTTCACTTGTTACAATCGGGGCTCGGTTTGTTTTGTTTTAATTCGGGTTTTTTGGGAAACACATTGGGGACTTTTGGGGCTGAGTTAGGATTGTTTTTAAGTGGAAAAATCATACCTATATCACCCTTGTAGTTCACGCAATTCAGTGGGTGATTTGTGTACAGTTCGGTTGTATAACGGGTCCAAAACAGTCCATTATTTCACTGCAGTTCGGGGACTATTTTGGGCACATTCCGGGGCTGAGATCTTGTCCGAAACAAAATCAAAAGTTCAGTATACCTGATTGTTCCATTCGGTCTTAAGGAAGGGCAAAGCAGAAAAAATTTTCAAGGTCGATCCGTGGCCTAATCGCTTCCGCTGCGCGAGAAAGCGTTTCCTACACCTAATGGGCCTAAATTGATTTTTGACAAATAGGGTGATTCCTAATTTAGGCCTTGGCATTTGGGTTTGATCCATATTGGCCAAAGCCCATGCCTTATGAATTAATTGAAAGCCCATTGGACTTTAATTAAAATGACATTGGATGTTAATTGGGCCTTTGAGACCCATTAAGATTGGATTTAGAATCTAAGTCTAAAAGGCAAATAAATAAGTGTAATTATTTAATTTGGAATTAAATATGAATTAGTAATGGATACAAATTAAATTGGATTTAAAATTATAGTTCGATATAATTCAAGAATAAGTACTTTGAGTACTTATTCTCAAACGAGTTGGACTCGCACAAATCAAATCGTTGTTTGAACATTGGATGGTCATTAATTCAAAGATTAATTAATTGGATTAGATTGATTGAATAACATGCTTTGTGTGAATACATGGATGTATTGTTAGGGATATGACCTATACCCAACTTGTGGATACGTTATATGTACATATATTTGTAATATTTTAATTAATTAATAAAATGGAAATCTTTATTATACGTGTCTTACATAACTTATATGAATCATCAACACTGTAATAAAGCCCTTGGAGTAATAAGACAATGGCTTCCACGCCTTATGAGAATCATTCCTCTTAAATGTTTCTGGTCATAGTTTTGTGAATAATATGGGCGTTCACAAAGTGGAGAGACTAGTATGAAGATATGATCCGCTCTTAAGTGGGGTAGCCGATCTCATAGGCTACTAGCGGAGATCTGTCTGCTTGGTGTATCACATGGATGCATGAGTTGCTCGTGTCCATCGAACTGACCGCCGAAAGTTTTCATATGGAGTGTTTATCCCATTTTTATGTGAGAACTTTCATGTATCGATCATATGACAGTCCTTAAACTTGAGGTCTTTACAATCTTACGTGTGGATCAAATAACTTTGACATTCTCCTTCCCTGGTTCAAAAGATCCGGTCATAAGGGTATGATTGGGTCATTTGTTGAAACACATGAAGTTTGTAAAGATACAATAGAGAATCGCCACTCTCTCGGATAATATTTTCTTATAACAGTAGTATTCCAGTTCGCAGGTTGATATGTGTGATCAGTATTTGAGACTGTGGCCACAGCGGAAGAATCATGTGAGATTCTTGGGTTAGCACGATTCATGACACTATCAACATCATACCTTTGACCATATGGGTAGACACTTTCCGTACCCTAGGTCAATAGGTGGGGATACAGTGAGGCGAGGGACCGTATCATATGTAAATCGCATACATAATGGGTATATATATATTTCTTTCTCATTTGGGGGCCTTGGCATGTTGCTAGATGTCAACCTTGGTCATTGAAATCGAACGACCATCTGATCGGATGATAATTTAGGTTCGATTAAATTATCACGATTCATTTCATGTCCAACTTGTGGGGAACCCAAAAGGACACACACAACAAAGTCAAAATCAATGGTTAACAGTGCACAGTACAAATATAACAACATATATGATTGTGGTAGGAATTGTTCATAAATGGTTCAATGTGTTTAATTATTGAACAGATCATTTATGAGGTTCGATAGTTGCTTAGGGATTGGTGAATGACAATGGGGGCACTTTGGGAATTGGAATAAAAAAAATTACTATTCATATGAATAGTAATGTGAATAGTAATATGAATATTAAAAAAAAATGTTTGTTTTGAATTCCAATTCGGCCCAAACTCTTATTAGGGTTTTATAATCTCATTAAACAAGTAAATTAAGATCCAATGGCTAAGATTAAATTAGCTTTTATCTCACATCAGATTCTTAATTAATTTTGTTGTCTTTGGAGCACTATATAAACCTAAAGAATTCTTCACAAATTTGCTACACCAAAACCTTTCATATCTTGGGTTTATATAAGTGAGCAACTCTAAGGTTTATGAGTAAGCCACTGATTTTGAGGATCCTTAAGTCTAATTGACTACAGGAACCTCGAGTTAAAAGTTTTGAGGTATTTGCCTAGGCTAGCACCAAGGGGAAAATACATGTGCACTCAATGCGTAGTTTTGCCGTTGAGTTTTGGCTTTGGTGTGTGCATATTTGGAGGCCACACACTTGGGTGGCTCTTTGGAACGTGCAAGAGCTTGTTGAGTTCGAGAAAAGCTTGTAGATTGGAGGGAGGACTGGAGGAGTCTACGGTTCAAGTAAGTCTTTTTCTTTCTTTATTTTATTTAGAGTTCTTATGATAGTTAGCATGTTTAGGTTTATGTTCTTTGCATGTTTTATGAGTTTTATGCTTAGAATATATAGTAACATGCCCAGGCTTGTAGAATAATCAAAACAAATGGGTCTTGGGCAAAGGGAAAGCGGCATAATAATTTTTATTTTCCGCTACGCACTCGCGGCCGCTTCCCAACAGTGGTATCAGCATGCCGTTTTTGTTTTGATTAGTTCTCTCTCATTTGAACTCAAAATTGGGTATTTAAAAGCTCGTTGGAAATCTAACACCCTTAACATAATTTTAGGAACAAGTTGTGCGCGATTTGGTTAAGATTTGAATTGTGAAATTACATTTAAAGTTCACGCGTTTGTAGAAAAACGTGAATAGTAAATTTATTTGAATAAAATAAAATGCAATATCATAATTAAATATTAATCAAAGTTATTTAATGCCTAAAATAATTCCAACATATTAAAACTCATATGCTTGATGATTCTATGTATGATTAGAATTGTCATGATTATTTTAGGGTGAAAGCATCTAGAGACTTTCTAAGAAATTGAGAGTGTATTGCTTATCCCTTAGCTAAGAAATTATTACGTGATGAACTTAGAGATTTATTACCTTTAAGGCTAATAAATATAAATTAATTGTTTATAATAAAATACATTATAAAAGATACAAGTGGGTTGGGACCAAGGGATTAGTAAAACTTTACAAACTAAAGTTAATTTAACCAAAGGTATTACTAGAGTTAGATAATGATTTGGTGTCTTCCTTCACTCACTACCTTTTTATAGCCAAAAGGAAAAGCTATGAAGACATCTAGATAATCATTTACTCAAAGCTTACCTTAAAGCATATTTAAAGTGTTGGACTAATTTGGAGGATCTATTATTTATTCCTGTCACCAAGGCAATAAGAGCCTAAGAGGTAAGGGTATTTAAGAGAGTTCGCTCCACCCTCTCTCTAGGGAATTTTCAATGGAGGAATCCATTTGACAGTAATTCACTTAAACTTGCTAAAATCCTCAATAATAATTTAAGTCTAAAATTTTCCTCCCATTGTAAAGTATAGACCCAAAGGGCTTAAACCGTATTGGCAGGACTAGGCTTTACCAGACTGATCAAAACCAATTTGTCCCTAAATCGTACTATTGTCAATGGTTTGACTTTTCTGAGTCATAAGACGTAGCGACCCTTAGGCGTGGTCTTATAACTTGGTGGCAAAGATTAGGTGTCCACAAGGACTAACATAAGCATGGCATGTTTGATTGCCCAACCCAATAGTCAAAGAATTGTGATTTATATCATAAATTGGTTGGAACCTACCTAATTATCATATTTTATAATGACCGGCCCTAGTCGGAGTTATGAAATGATGATAATGGATAAGAAATCCATCATATTGGGGTTGATGAGATTTGCTTAAAATTTTAAAACAATTGAGTGGGAGCAACTTCATAATATTAAAAACTCATGTTATTATGAAACATTAATGAAAACATATTCCTAATTTTAACATTTTCTCTTAACAGGTGGATTAAAATATTTCACAAACATTCAAATGACAAATAGAATATCACTTCGTTCCATGCTTTATGTGCATAAGCACAAAGGGGACAACTACAATGACTGGTTTAGAAACCTTAAAATTATCTTACGACAAGAAAAGATTTTCTATGTTCTTGAAAGATTTCCCCCTGAACCCGCAGAAGATGCTGACCAAGATACATTTGATGCTTGGAAGAAACACGTCGATGATGATGAGCAAGCAGTTTGCATAATGCTTGGCTCTATGTCGGACGAACTTCAGAAAGCTCAAGAAGATATGGATGCTCAAACCATCATCTTTAAATTGAAGGAGTTGTTTGCTTCTTCCGTTCATACCGTGAGATTTCTAGTGTCATGTGCCTTATTCCAACCAAGGTATAAGGAATGATCTGTTAGTGGACATGTGCTTAAGATTATTGGCCACATTGAAAAATTGGCCAATCTCAGGTTCATCATGGATCATGAGATAGGTCACGATCTAATTCTTCAGTCCTTACTAAAATAATTCTCTAAATTTATTATGCAGTTTCATATGTCTGATAAAGAAGCTACTTTAGCATAATTGCACAATCTGATAAAACAAGCAGAGAAGGACTTGAAACCGGAGCTTAAAACCTTCGTCATGCTTACGGGTACGGACCTGAAGCCACAAGGCCCAAAGAAAAATAAGGGCAATGCCAAGGCTCCATATCACCTAAAGCCCAATGGTAAGGTGGAGAAGAAAAAGGGAAAGGGGAAATGTTTCTTTTGTGGAAAGAAGGGTCATTGGAAGAAAGACTGCAGATCCTTGAAAGCCAAGGAAGCTAGGGAAGCCCAAGAGGCCAAGAAGCCCAATGCTTCAAGTATATTGTATATGATTGAACTATATTCTCAAAACTCTGAACCTTCTACTTGGGTGTTTGACACCGGTTGTGGGACTCACTTGTGTAACAATGTGCATGGCCTGAGAAACTGTATGAGACTCCGTTATGGGGAGGTTGACTTACGCATGGGTAATGGAGCAAAACTGGCTGCATTGTGCGTGGGACTTATTCATTAGTTTTTTCGAATGGTTTAGTTTTAAACTTAGAATATTGTGTTTATGTACCTTCTCTAGTAAAGAACATCATTTCAATTTCTTCTTTATGTAATAAAGGCTTTTCATGCCTAATAAGTTGTCATTAATGTTCTATTTCTTTCAATGAAATAAAATATGGAGATGGTATTTTGAATAATGGTATCCATGTCTTACAAACTAACAAAGAATGTTCAACCTCTAATATATACAACGTTAAGTCGAATAATGTCAATGAATCACTTCTATGGCATAATCGCTTAGGTCATATCAATGAAACAAGATTAACTAAGCTACATAAGGATTGGTATTTCAAACCGTTCAAATATAAACCTTATGGAACTTGTGAGTCTTGTTTACTTGGTAAAATGAACAAATTACCCTTCAAAGGTAAATGACAACGGGCAGCAGAGACATTAGAACTCATACACTCTGATGTATGTGGACCAATGTCAGTCACCGCTAGAGGTGGATTCTCATACTTCATTACCTTTATCGATGATCATTCGCGATATGGGTATGTGTACCTTATGCGGTACAAATCTGAAGCCTTTGAGAAATTCAAGGACTTCAAGGCTAAAGTAGAAAACCAGCTTAATAAAAGTATTAAGTCATTAAGGTCTGACCGAGGTGGTGAATACTTAAGCAACGAGTTTCAAGATTACTTGAGAGAAAATGGCATTGTTTCCCAGTGGACTCCTCCGGGAACTCCACAACATAATGGGGTCTTCGAAAGGAGAAATCGGACATTATTAGATATGGTCCAATCAATGATGCCATGCACGGATCTACCTCTTTCATTTTGGGGTCTTGCTTTAGAAGCTGCAACACTACTACTAAACCATGTTCCTTCCTAGACTGTTAGTCAAAAACCATATGAGTTATGGTATGGGAAACGTCCTAGTCTTAATTATCTAAGAGTTTTGGGATGTGACGCATATGTTAAGCTCACACAAACTAACAAATTGGATGATATGGCAGTTAAATGTAAGTTTGTAGGATATGCCTTGAACTCAAGAGCATACATGTTCTACGTCCTAAATGAACAAATAACATTTGTCTCACGAAATGCTAAATTTCTAGAGAATGAATTCCTTCTCAAGAAATATAGTGGGAGTAGACTTGACCTCGATAAGGTACGAGAAGAACAAACTAACATATAACCAAACCCCAGGCCCCTTAAAATGGCAGCGACGGAACAACCACAAGGTTATGAACTTATAAGGTCTGGTAGGGAAAGACATGAGCCTGAAAGATATGGTTTCCATATTGATAAGGAACATGATCAGGTCATTGATAATGATGATCCCACCAGTTATGACGAAGCAATGCGTGACATTGATTCAGTCAAGTGGCTTGAGGCAATGCGTGACATTGCATCTAAGGATTATCATAATAAAGTATGCAAACTTAAACGATCCATTTATGGACTCAAGCAAGCCTCCAGAAGTTGGAATATATAATTTGATGAGACAATCAAAGAATTTGACTTCATCAAAAATGTAAACGAGCCTTGTGTTTACAGGAAAAGTAGTGGGAGTGCTGTTGTATTTCTTGTATTATATGTCGATGACATATTAATCATCGGGAATTATATTCCCATGATGCAAGCCACCAAGCAATGGTTATCTCAGAATTTATCCATGAAAGACTTGGGAGAAGCAGTCTACATCCTCAGCATTAAGATCTACCGTGATAGATCTAAGAGGTTATTAGGACTTTCTCAATCTAGGTACATAGATAAAGTTTTGAAAAGGTTCAAAATGGAAGATTCCAAAAGAGGTAATTTACCTACTTTTCATGGAATCAAATTATCTAAAGAGTAATGTCCACATACTCATTCAGATAAAGAGCGTATGAGTAAGATCATTTATGCTTCAGCAATAGGATCGATCATGTAAGCCATGCTATGTACAAGACCTGATTTCTTTTATGCTCTTAGCATAACGAGCAGGTATCAGGCAAATCCTGGTGAGCAACACTGGGCAGCTGTCAAAATAATCCTAAAGTATCTGAGAAGAACTAAGTATGTGTTTTTGACATACGGAGATTGTTCTGAGATGAAAGTCATTGGTTACTATGATGCGAGCTTTCAAACCGATAGGGATGATAGCAGATCACAAACAAGATATCTGTTTACTTTGAATGGCGGTGCTATCAGTTGGAAAAGCTCAAAGAAGTCAACTACAGCGGACTCCACCACTGAAATCGAGTATATTGCAGCATCTGAGGCAGCTAAAGAAGCAGTCTGGATAAAGAAGTTCATATTGGAGCTGGAAGTGCTTCCCGCAATAAAGAATGGTGTCACGATGTACTATGACAACACGGGCGCCATTACTCAATCAAAGGAACCAAGGTCCCACCAGAAATCTGACCGGCGTAAACACACACGTATAACGCAAGCGCACGTATCGTTCAAGTAGTATAAAATTATCGATCCCACGAGGACTTAATTCCTATTGTTGTTATTAATTATTGAATCTATTTATTTACAAATATCTAATTGAGGGTGAAGAGAATGATTGCTTGATTGATTTGGTTGATTGTAGTTTTGCAAAATAAATAAATAAATAAAAAGACAAAAGAAAATACTAAGGAAAATAACAAAAGACACAAAGATCTAGGGTTGTGAATCATTCTAATATCTTTTAAAAGATGAAGTGATTATTTTATGTTTGTGTAATAAATCAGTTTACTAACCTGGAACACTAAATTATGCAAAAGCCTCTGTCGATGGTCAGACGCAAATACCCAGTTTAACACAATTGAACCATATGTATATGTCAACCAAATTATCTGGATTCATTAAGTTTAAGTTCCAATTATGGCTACCCCCGCCCGACAGGTATATGTCTATCATGTAAGGAAATCTATTAAAGGGTTATCTATCCTCAAGGAAGATCGTGGGCTATTAAGTCTAAGGCTGAAACCTAAAATCCCTATGTCTAGTTCATTTTAGATTTACCACATCAATCTTATTGGTGATCAGACAACAAGAAGCATTAAGCTTAAGACTTAATAAGTAAACCTTTAAATTGCCCAAACTATAAAATAACCTCTTATAAACCGGTAATATTAGAATTCATCACAACCCCCAAATAACTAACACATAACTAGGGCTAGTAAAAACTTAAAAGTAAAAAACATAAAATAAAAATGCTGAAAAGTAAAAGACATAAAGTAAAAGTCGAAAAGTAAATTGCTAAAAAGTAAATGACGGAAAGTAAATGCTGAAATTAAATACTGAAAATTAAATGCTGAAAAGTAAAATGCTGAAAGTAAATTACTGAAAATTAAATGCTGAAAGTAAATTGCTGAAAAGTAAATTGCTGAAAATTAAAGAAAGAAAAGTACTGTGCGTAAAAGTAAATTGCGGAAAGTAAAAACTGAAAAGTAAAGAAAAGAAAGTGCGAAAGCGGAAATTAATTACTAAAAGCTATAAATAAACAAACAAGATACAATCTTCTTAGTATTCTTAAAGAATTCCTTAGAAGAAAGTATGAATTTTACAAATGAAATGACTTGGTATTTATAGGCAAAATTTTGCCTCCATCAAATCATCAACCAAATCAATTATTAATTACTCCACTAATTTCTCCACTAATTGCTCCACCAAATCCATTATTAATTGCTCCACTAATCTCTTATCACGTTTGGTGATGTTTTGATAATTTTTATTATTTATTTATTAATTTATTTTTTGCTTTGAAAATGATTGAAATTGACTTTAATAATTACACACAACACACTTCTGGATGGTTCATAAATTTCGGGCATGAAATCGTCAGAATTCGAAATTATTTTGTGTTTCAAAGCTGTAGATCTTTGAGTCTTCTTTAATCTGGAACTTGAATCAGCTCAATCCGATATCGGAGTAAAACGTTATGCTCAAAATACGACAGATGCACAAAATTAGAATTTCCAAAACTGCACTTGTCAAAAACGCCCTTTCAAGTTTCCAATCTCCAAAATTAAAATATCAAGTCCAATAATTGCCCTTATTTGACCCATATTTCATCCTAAATGATTTCATTGAGATCCGATATTATTTTATCTACAAAATAAACTAAAACACATCAAAACGTTCATCAAACCCGAGAAACTAAACAAAATATTAAGTTAAAGGGGTGGTAAATATTGATATATTTTCCGCTCATCACACCCCCAAACCTAACATTTTGCTAGTCCTCGAGCAAAATAATAAAATAAAATACAAGAAACAATTAAAATTAAACTAAGCGACTTTCGTAGGGATCACGGTTGCATTTAGCATATGCAACAAGCCTTTAAACCCCTAGGTTTCCCTAGTGGACGAGTTATAGTCTCATGAGGGCTTACAGCAACGATACCCACAAACGTTTTACAAAAGTAAAAAGGTAGTGAAACTAATGCACACAAAAGCAAAAAGACAAGAGAAAAAAGAATAAAGAAGTTAGTGACTAATCAGGTGAAACTTCTACTCCAAGTCAATAGTTGTTTTGTTTCATTCTAAATTACCGAATAAGTAAATTCTCCGATTATTTTTACCATTCTCCATATACACAGTTGACAAAATATTAATCAACTCATTTTTGCCCACAACAGTCACAAGTGTAGTTGATAAGAGAGTAATATTTGTGTCCTAAAATTTTATCAGAATTCACATCTTTTTGCAGCAATGGAATAATTTTTCTGATTTTTTTGAATTTTTTTTTATATATACAATATCTTCCGTCTATGTAGCGAACTTTGGGTCGGTGACTCCCAAACCAGTTGGCTTTAGGGCACCAGGTGTTAAGACACCCCTACGGACTTAATTACTCAGACTTCAGATATATATATTTTTGCAGCATCTTTGATCCATGTAACGAGCTTTGGGCCAGTGAGTCCCAAACCAGTTGGTTTTAGGGCACCAGGTGTTAAAACACCCTTACAGACTTAATAACTCGGATCTCAGATGTTTTTTTTTTTTACTCCATTGCTTTTTGAGATGCTTCCTCCAATTAAACTAGAGCACTGAATATTACAAACTTTTCAATTTTAGTTCATATCCGTATGTTTCTATGTATGTTGATAATATCTGCTAACTGAAAATATGAAGATCCATTTTAGTCAATTTTATGGAGAATTTACAAATTAAATAATTCAAAAGGAAATAAACAAAAATAACTTGTTCCGATATAGGTTTGAGATACGTATCAGGAGTGGAAACTCCTTACTCAGCTATCTCTCACCAATTTAACCCTTTTTAGTCAAAATAAAAACACAAAAACACAAATTGTTTTTGTAATTTTTGAAAAATTTCAATTTTTTTGTATTTTTCGAAAAATTTTGGACTAAAAATAAAAAGAACACACAAACTAAAAACAAGGTACTGATCAACTAATTACCTCCCCCAAACCTAAATGAGACATGTCCCCAATGTCTTAAACAGTAAAAGGAGAGTTAAGAAGGTCGTACCTGGTTAGCTGAAAATCTACAGGAAATTAAAGCTTAAGATCCAGATTAACACGACGCCTCTTTCCACGATCGTCCTTGGACCAATTTATCTTTGAAAGGATAGGGTCAACTCGTGGTTCATAGGCTAAGAGTTGGTCAATTAGATCCGGAGCAGTTCTGGTAGTAAAGAGGAGTTCTTTCAAAGGTTTTGACACGAACCCATTTCTCCGGGCATCATCAAGAAATACACAAAGAAAATCATAAAATTCATCAATGTTGTACAGCCCAATTGGTTTCTGGTGTATGTTCAGATTCGCCCAAGATAGCACAATAAAAATTTCTCCAATGTACCCAAGCCACCTGGCAAAGCAATAAAAGCATCAGCACGGTTAATCATTTCTACTAGTCGTTCATACATACCTGGCACAATCAGTTCCTCTCCATTTGATGGTTCAATAAGATTTGCTTCTGCCAAGGGTTTTGGGATGATTCCCAAAACGTGACTATCTCCTTCTTGTACGACCTTTGAAACGATCCCTATAACTCCAAGATTGCCTCCGCCATATATTAAGTGCATATTTCTTGCAGCTAAGACTTGACCCAATTCTTGTGCTGCTTCTACGTATTGTGGCTTAACACTAACACTACTACCGCAAAACACACAGATGTTTTCAACTCGTCTTCTTGAAGTGGCTTCCATTTTTTATATGTATTTCTTTATCAACTCTGGATGCCTTCAAAAGAGCAATAACAGGCTGAATTTATAGTACCTGAAAAGGGTGAGTAAAAATAGCACAAGTATCTTCCAGAGGACGATTAGTAGCGAAATAATATTGTGATAGCCAAAAAGGTCTGGATCCTGTAGGAGAAAACAAAAGAAAAACAACAAAACAAATCACAATTATTAAGAAAAGATAAAGAGATATAATATTTACAAGAAATGTAACGGCTTGATTGACGTCTATGCGTCAAGGACAAGCTTCCCATCCAATTTTCTTATAAATTGGCAAACAGGGTCTTTTTGAGTCAGATTCCCAAGACTTAACAGTTGTCTTTCCTTTTGGAATTGTGCATATAACATGCGAATTTCATGATACACACATCCACTGGGATGCGTCTCAAGAGTTTTAGATATGTCATCCAAATACTTCTTACTCAAGCCATCGCTAATGAAATTAATCATATCTTCGCGGTTATCAGACACCATTCCTAAAGAACGACAACGAGTATTACAAAACATACGAGAACATTTATAACAAACACACATTCTTTTGGCTCTTCTCTTTTTAGCATATGTGCTCTTTCCTAAACCAGACAGATGTGAAATAAAAGAGTCAGAAGACTCACTTGCCAATCGGACTGCTTCAATTAACCAACGAATGTCAGTAGGAATACCTTTGATCATCAGTAACCTCATCCGTTCCAAGCGAGCTTTGTAAACTTTCATCAGAGATTTTTGAAGGGGGGAAGGAAATTGCTTGCGAAGATTTGCGAGAGCTTCTTCCATCTTGAAATGACTAAACCTGAAAAAATTAAACACACAAAAATAAAACTCACCGGATCACAATATATACAAAAATTGCATGGGTTGCCTCCCTGCGAGCGCTAAGTTTAAAGTCGTCAGCTAGATGTGACTTCTCGAACGTTAGGCTAGATCTGAAAGTGTGACACTTTCTTTTTGTCGCTCAAATGATTCTCCCCAGTAGTGCTTAACACGCTTATTTTTTACCTTGAAAGTTTTGTTGGAGTCAGGATCATGTATCTCAACGGCTCTTGTAAACAACAGAAATAGACGACGCATGCTGTTCTAGACTCAGGGCCTAGTTGGGAGTACGGAGTAGCCAACGGAGGACTAAACCGAAGAATAAAAGAGTCGCCACCCGGTGTGAACTGGGAAAATGATTTAAGGCCGCACTCACCCCTCTCAAGGGAAGACCTCAAACCGTTGGGTTCGGAATGGTCCCTTACTTATGTCAATTGTAATGGATGGATTTGTGTAATATTAACCAAGTATACAAGACATACATTGGTAAAACTACTCTAAATTCCTATAGGCCTAAATCTAAATTCGCATGCTTTGAAACTAAATTTTTACAACGACAAACATTCGGCATCACACATCAAATATGCTACATACATAGTAATCTAAACATACCTAAAATTAAATTCCTCATACAAAAGATAAATAACTAAAACATGCTTGAAATAAAATAACGTTCTAATGACCTAATCATGCTTAAATACAAGTTGGATGAAATGGAATACATGAATCCTTCAAGTGGTACGGGGCATTGTATCCCGAGTGCAAACCATAATACCGTCCATTCAGATTTGGCTATGGAATTTATGTCCAAGTTTCCATCCAATATACCACAAGAAAGAACACATATTCCATTCACCCAAAATCACATCATACACTAAATCATTATTTCATGTGAACAAATTCCAAATAACATGCCAAACTAACTATTCATGCTAAACATATTTTTTTAAATCATTATTTTATGTGAATAAATTTAATAATATAAACCCTCAGGTCTAACCTTTTTTTGTCGTTCTTTGGAGGTGCGTTATATGGCCGTCGGAAAGGCTAAGACACCACGGTTCACTATTTCGACGTTTTGCTCACTGTTTCGCTGGTTCGTCCGCTGTTTCCACTTCGTTTCGCAGCAATTTAAATCTCCACACTTTGCTCACTGGTTTGCAATGAATTATAGGCTGTTTTGGTGAATTTTGAGGGGGTATTGGACTTCCGTTTGTTCGGTTTCTCGAAGACTTTCAAGTACAGTTTTTTATTCACTGTTTCGGTGAATTTGGGGACTGTTTTGAGTGTGTTTGAGATGCTATTTTGGGAGAATTTTAGAGGGTGTTTAGGGTTCTCGGCATGAAGCTTGAGCAGTGAGTCAGTTCACTGACAGTGTTTTGGCGTGATGGTTCAAGGGGCTGCCGAACTTTGATGCATGTAGGGGTTTACGTGGAGAGCTGGCTTGTGCGGGAGGATAGATGATGCGCTGAACTAGGCAATATGTGTTGAAGGGCGAGGGGAGTGAGCTATGCGTGAGTTCCAGGCCAGTGTGTGGTCGTGGAGGTGATTCACGGCTGGTGAAGGGCAGGTGGCTATGTTGATTTTGTTGAAGGATAGGGGCCGAGAACGGCCTGCATGGGGGCTTTAGTGAGGTGTAGGGCTACTGCCAAGAAAGCTTTATGGTGAATGGAGGGCTGAGCATGAAGGGTATATGGTTTATGAGAGAGTGGCCGTGAGATGCAAGGTTGCAGGGGTTGTTATCGTCTTGATGATGATGGTTCTTTGTTGCTTGTGTGAGTCTTGGCTGTGAATGAGGGAAGGGATTGCAGTGAGGAGGGTAGTAGGCGTGAGCAGTTTAGGGTTTCAGTTGGTGAAGGGCTCGACTGTGATAAGGATCCAGTTGAGGGGCTGCTGTGTGGATGATCTCCAAGGTGTGTCCAAGGTGCGTCCCTCCCTTGGTGCGTGAATGATGGCTCCTTTGTTTGATCTGTGCAAGGGAAGTGAGGGTGGTTGTGTGCAGTGCATGTAGGGTTGAAGACAATGAAAGGTGCCTCCCTCCCCATTGCCGTGAAGATGATGATGGTTTTTTTCGTTGAAGGTCGTGAGCTGTGCGTGAATGTGTATTAGGTGTTCCAAGGCAGAAAAATAAGGGTTTAAATAGGCAAATGGAGGGCATTAATGAGATTGGCAAGTGATAATGAAAGGTAATCAATTTGATGACAAGTTTTTTTTTGGAAATGAAAGGAAGGTAATGTATAATTGTGATTCTTTTTTGAAAATGAATAAAGGTTGAAAGGAAAGGAAATGAAATGACATGTTTTGTTGGGAAATGGAAGAAAGGTTATGTATAATTGTGATCCTTTGTTGAAAATTCAAAAAAAGGTGATGGAAAATGAAGAAATGAAGAGGGGATGGTGATGGGCGTGGGGTGTGATGGCTAAATGATGTGGGGTTGATCTAATAATGCCTTGGAAATTTAGTGTCAAGGTAAAAGGTGAGATCAAAGGTGTAAAGTAAATTGGTGGAAGGATAAATCATGTTTGAATAGTGCAAGGAGGGTGAATTTTGGTGTCAAAGATATACCTCGAAACGAAGATTCAACAAGCAAACTTAGCGAATCAAAACCAATAATATGTCAATTCTTGACTTCTCATTTCCGACGACCGTTTTCCACAACTTCCACGACTTAAAGGTAGTGCCTCCTTACGAGACTCCTCATTGGGTTCGATATGCAAAAATGCAATGCCTACAGCTCTGTCTGGTAAAACCTTGGTGATCATAAATGGACCTGACCACCGTGATTTTGGCTTCCATGGGAAGAATTTCCCCCTTGATTTGTTTAACAGTACCTTCTGCCCTGGTTCCAGTTGTATGCACACTATCTTCTCATCATGTCTTTTCCTTGCCTTTTCCTTGTACAATTTGGCATCCTCAAAAGGCTGTATGTGAAATTCCTCCAATTCGTTGAGCTGGTGGAACTTTTTCTCTTCTGTTGCTTGTAGTGCAAGAATTGGCTTCTTCAGTACGCAGTGCGCTTTATCTTCAGGCTCCACAGGTAATTGACATGCTTTAAGTTTGTCAGTAGAACTTTGTCTTTCATCAGAGTTCTGAACGGTACTGTGTATCACATCAAGTCTGAAACATTCCTCATACTTTTCATCATCTGGGAAATTCATGGCTTTCAAAACATTGAATGTTACTTCCTGGTCTTGTACCCTCATGGTTAGTTCTCCTTTTTGTACATCAATAATGGTTCGACCTATAGCCAAGAATGGTCTCCCGAGGATGATTGGCACGTCTGCGTCTTCCTCCATATCAAGGATAATAAAATCTGCTGGGAAAATGAATTTGTCAACCTTGACCAGCACATCCTCAACTACGCCTCTTCGAAATACGAGCGTTCTATCAGCAAGTTGCAGGGCATTGTTTCTCCAATCTAAGTTTCCTGAAAATAGAAAAAGACATCAAGTTAACACTAGCACCAAAATCACACAGACCTTACCGAAGTCATGTTCTCCATTGGTGCAAGTGTTGAGTTTCAATCAAGTCCCAAGGATCACAAACATGCATAAAAACGAGTTGAATACACAATGAGTAAGGCGGAATACATACTCACATTGATGGGTTGTGATGAAATGAAGAATACAAGCCTTCAGCTTCCTCCATAAGCTCGGCAATAGCTTCCTCATGCAGTGGACTGTTCGGTTGGTGACTGGTTTGCCTCCTCCATGTTCGGCCATTGAAGACTCCATTGAAGCTTCAAGCTTCAAGCTTTCGAAGCTCACAAATTCGTTTCCCTATCACCATAATATAACCCATTGTGTGCTAGCAGCACTACTCTTCTTCAATTGGCTTCTCAAAATTTCGGTCAAAACCAGAAAATTTTTGAAGAAATCGGCTTGAAGCCGTGAAGAAAGAAGAGGAAAAGAGGGAGAGGAAGAGATCGTAAATGTGGTGAGAGAGAGAGAGAAAATGATTTTAGTTTATATACTTATTTTATTTTCCAAAAACAAAAAAAATATATAAATCATTTTCATATATATATCAAAAGTCAAAAAGCAAAAGTCTATTAATGCTTTTTCCAACAACCATATCCTCTACTTTTTACTTTAAGTCACATCACATCACTTTAATAAAGTGACATGTTGTCAAGTCACATCACTCAAAGTGACAATGATTTGACGCATGATGTGACTACGATTTGACGCTTGATGTGACTTGCGTGCCGCGCTCGAATTCGAAATGCGAATGCGCTCGCAATCACTCTCGGGCTCGGGTTCGCTAATTCCAAATTAACGAATTTTCCGTCGCGTCGTAATTAAATGATTACGCCTAACGAAATCACTATTCACGTCGCTAACGAATTAATTCTAAATTAATTGTTCGCCCGAATTAAAATCTAATTTTAATTCCGCGTCGAAATCCAATTTCTTATAATATATCGAATATATTATTTTATCGATTAATTCCAAATTAATCGTTCTCTCTCTTTAATTAATATTTTATCCCAGATAAAATATCTCCGCCATTAATCCCAGATTAAATTTTCTCTCTCTCTTCTAATTAATCCCAGATTAATTAAAGTGCGAGTTATACATCATCGGTGAATCTTCAGGAAGCGACCCATGAGATCTCCGGATATGTTGGCAGTAAATACGGTCGTCGGATTATCCGAACACGTAAGTACCTCGTACTACGTTTATACCGATTTACAAGACAAGGTTGGCTTCTAGCAAAGCGCCATGCCTACCCAATTCTCCAGAAATATTCTTACAGGAATATATAGATCTGTATCAAGCGTAGTATACCGTAGTATTGTGCATATCGGCCCAGTATCGGATAGTCACGTGCTAGGGCTGGGGCTGGATAAGTGTCTGCGTCCCCGTCCGAAGCACATGTCGGATGTCTGGTAACTAGTCTCTATAATCGGATATACATGACCTAGTCATAACATCCCGATGGTTGCGCAACACTTAAGAGCACTAGTACCGTATCCTGCGTGACATCATCTCCAATATGACTGAAGTGATACTTCCGTCTTGACATCACACCCAATACACTACGACTCTCTGATAAACCCAGAAGTGGAGTACGCAGAACCGGTTAAAGCCCTGTACCACCAAGACCAAAGTCTATCGATTATCGTAAGTATTAGCGATGTAAGTCTCAGGTTAAGACTATACACACCTACCTTGATTTCGGCCTCCCATAGACACATAGTCATAATACCAATGGGATTCCGAGGGGTCTATCCAGAGCGAAGCTGTTTCCCGTACCATCGGTGAAACACGACCTCCTATCGCACTTGCATAAGTATCCAATACTTATATATATGAGAACTATGTCGTTGTGCCCTCACAACGCACACAAGTGCAATACTAGCCTATTCCGCATTATCGATGTCCTGTCTCGATAATACTCCGGCTAGGGATATTTAATGATTAATCCTTCGGGGACTGATACTGTCTCATATCATCTCAATCCAGGAACTAATCATATGGACCTCTCTTCATTTATATATCTATGGTGATTTAATCACAAATGATGAGAGTGCAATTTCCTTGTCACATAGTTAATTTGCTACAACAACACAATGATCTGTGCAAATAGTGACGCTATGGGTCATTTTATCCAACAATCTCCCACTTGGCACATAGCCAGTCACTCAAGTGTCAACACCCGAACTATGTACGGTTCGCTCAAATTGCTGAGGAAAGGTTTTCGTCAGCGGATTTGCGTAATTATCGTCTGACGCGATTTATACGATCATCACATCGCCACGATGTATGATCCGAACGAATCAGATGATATAGAAGTATATATCTGGATCGTCGATGAGACCATTAATTCCTTAGCCTGTGCTGACGCCTAGCTCAGCTGCTAAAAGAACTATATCTAATCTAATTAGATTTATTATCGATCCAAATGGCTTCTATTGCTGCCTCAGCTGCAGCAATAATCCGCATTTGTTGTTTATTCGGCAACAGTTATCTTGCTCGGAATATTTCCAGCTTACTGTCCCGTTATTCAAACTTTATAGTACCGCTATTATTTAATTGTTTGGAAACTTGCAGCAGTGATCCCAGTCACTTCAAGTTCTCCATCTCCATAGTTTAAGACAACATCTTTAGTTCTCTCAGATACTAACAGATGTTCTTAATCTTCAATCCAGTGACTATCACTTGGATTGACCCGATTGTGACTCCATATGCTCGAAGCGTATGAGACACCAATACAAGTACATTTTAAATGTACAATTTCCAGAGTGTTAACAACTCCAAATCTATCCTTGTAGATCTTTATTCCTTGAATAAAGGTTGTTACTCTCCCCAGAATTCTACGGAGAATTTCTTATGAAAGCCAAGCTTTCACCGATTGCTTTATGGGAATTTCATTGTCAGTGCCCTCTCCCACTAACCTCCTTATATACACAAGAATTATTTCGTTTTGAGTCAAATCATAACCATTATGATTATTTCAAAACGTCAGTTCCAAGAACCTTATGCTTGTTTCAATCCAAACATGGATCGAATAACCCGCAAACCTTGTTTGTCGGTTATACAAAATCGTCAGGATGTTGTAAACATCCTCCAAAAGGTTTCCTTTTCAGGAAAGCGATTTTGATCTGCAACTGACACATTTCATAAATGAAATATGCAGTTATCAACAAGCATCTTCAAAATGGATTTACCATGGCAACAGGTAAAAGGTTGAACCGTTATTAACACAATGTTGATAACGATACCTTTCCGTCAAAAGCCCAGCTTTGTACGTTGGTATGTTGCCTTCCATGTATGTCTTCCTTGAAGACGTTTAATGTACCAATAGGCACAATGCCTTGTGGTACAACAACTAGTATCCAAAATAGTTGTTATACATGGAATCCATTTCGGACTCATGGCACTTTGCCATAATAGGGAGTCGATACCTCGTATCACTTCCTCAAAACGTAGTCGGTTGATGTACCTTCATAAGATTGACATCTTTATGAGGTTAGATCAGAAACCCATACCCTAGGTTGTTTTCTGACTCTATCGATCTCTACTCAGTTCTTGTGTATTCGAAGATTAATGGTACAGATTCATCATTGATGAACTATTTGTGTTCCATTAAGGACTTCGTGCCTTGAACAGTATTACTCCGATTTTCATCGAGTATCACTATCCTCCCACTGACCACTGCATATCGGTATTCCTCTCAGGAAAAACCGCATGGTGAGCAACAATCACATTGTTCTCATGTGAGATTTACAAGTACTATACTTAAGGTTTCCCTTAGGATAACCTATATTGGCACTTATCCAATTTGGGTCCTTAGTTTGGTATCATCCAAACGTTATGCCTGGCATCCCAAATTATCAGGAATGAGAAACCTCGTTTCTTCCCTGTTCATATCCTATATGACATCTGTCAAACAGATTTATATGGAACCTTATTCTAAATAAGTTATTGCACTGTTAAAACTTATCCGTTGAAGGAAATGTAGCTCAGAGCGACTCATGATTAGCCTTATCATGTCTAACATGATTCGGTTAATCCGTTCGGACACACCGTCACTTTGACGTGTTCCGGGAGGAGTCCTCATTTGAAAGAATACTATACTCTTTCAAGTATATACGAAACTTACTGCTTAAGTATTTTCCATTACGGTCTTACCGTGGCGGAATAATACTATAGCCGATCTGTTTATTTACTTCGTGTCGAAACTCAAAAGTTTCCGATTTGTGTTCTTCAAAAGAAACACATAACCATAACGTGATGCCACATCCGTTAAGGTCACGAAATATTCATGTTCACATCTAGCCTAGCTAGATATGGGCCCACTTACTTCACCATGAATAGGGCTAACAGATCGGTGGCCCTTTTACTATTACCAAGTAAATAGTATTTTAGGTACTTTACCTAATAAACTAGATTCGCAGACCTTATTTGAATAGTCAAATCAGTCCTAGTACCCACTCTTCAAAAGTGTGGATATACGAGTCTTGTATAATTGTGTCCTAGACAACAATGCCACAAATAAGTCTCTATTGATCAAATCAATTTGAGCTATTTATTTGTCATTTTATATGTTTGAGATTTTAATTATATTCAAAATATAAATTCTGTTATTTACATCTAATGTATTTATCTCAGTATCATCTTTATATAATAAAACACTTAGTGTTCTATAATATAAAGGTTTTATCCGCAACGGATTAAACACTGATATAGAGATAATGTCTCTAGTCAAACTAGTTACATTATAACAGTTCCTAATTTAAGTACATACCCGAAGGGTAGTTCCTAAACTTAGGTATCTACGGTCGAAACAGCGACTTTCGTCCCGTTTCCGATTCGCAGAGAAATCTCGGCTTGAAGTCAGTATCCAGCTCATAGCGGATTCTGAACATCAATACATATATTTTATGTACCACACTAAGTATTTAAAATCCAATTTCAATACTAGTAGTGAACATAACTTGACAAATATTTTTAAAGTTAGAGCCTTGCCCTTTCTTTAATTCCTTCGTGTCTGCCATATCCAAATGGTAGTCACTTTGGGATATGTCAATTATCCTTTCAATATTTCAGAAACCTTAGGCCAAGCCTTGGGTTCTT
This sequence comes from Zanthoxylum bungeanum, assembly GCA_019454045.1. Taxonomy (NCBI): domain Eukaryota; kingdom Viridiplantae; phylum Streptophyta; class Magnoliopsida; order Sapindales; family Rutaceae; genus Zanthoxylum; species Zanthoxylum bungeanum. Next base: position 31,620 of record SKCR01036640.1, read on the forward strand.
AGAATATCGAAACGATGTGCACCTCGTGCTACATGCCCAATTGCAAACTTTGACTTTATCTCCTCTAGAATAGTCAATTAATTCTCCAAGAATTATAAATTGCAATTTTAATAATTCTGAAATCTAAAATTAGATTTATGACAAGTATATTAAATTAAGCATTAAAGTCATCATCACATAAATCTTCCAAAGACTTTATTCCCAATTTGAAAATTAAATCATTTAAAATATTTTAATCCCAAATTATATTTTAAATATCCAACTTTTCAATTTTATCTTGATTACAATAGTCCAACTATTTAATCAACGATTAGTGGTACTATATATATTATAATGATTATAATAGTCCAACTATATAATCAAATATAATCCAAATTAATTAACCTCAATTACATTGATTACTATAATCCATTATAAAATCAACTGTAAACTGAAATTAATTAATTCAAATATATTGATTAATATAATCCAATTATATATAATCAAGTATAATACAGTCCAACTGTTTATTAAAACAACAATTTAAATATTAGTCCAACTAACATTTAATCTAACGACGAAATAATTTAAATGAGCGCGTATGGCGAGTAATTGAACGAGTATTGCAAATTCAATTCTTGCCTCCCACTATTTTTCGTCGAGCCTCTAACCCTCTGTCGAGTACTCGGGAAACCGTGTTTCCTAGTGGGCTAGGATCCCGTTAAATATCACACAATCTTGACTTTGGCCAACAAATTGTATGATAATTAACTAGGTAGATCTCGAAGATCAATTGGATCTCATCCAACTCCTAGATCCAGTAGGTGGACATCCAAGTCCCAAACATATATCTTATATATGCCTATACATCGAATGTATACCCTAACCTTTTTCCTCTGAATCAACTAGGCCTTGGCTTTGGCACAACAAACCTAGTGATCCCAGTCAAGCGCGGACCCATTGACATGGAAGCTTCGTAATCAATGTCAATGGACAAGAAGTGGTCTTGACTTTGGCCAACAAACCACAACTTGGACACGACACCGATATGGAACAAAGCCTCGTGATTAAAACACATCTTCGACGGACAAGGGCTTGACTTTGGCCAACAACCCCTGCCAATCTCGGATCTTGAGTAAGAATCACTCAATGGAAGGAAAACGCATGATATTTATGAGGGTTTTTCGCGTGCAATTGGCTACCAATTTAATATCTTTGTTAAGGTCTCATCATCATACACCCTTAAACATGCATTCTAAACACATAATAAAGCGATATGAAAAAATAATAATGATATGCGGATGGATATTTTACATTGATCCTAGATCAAATCTCTCACTTTCTCTCTCCCGCTAGCACAAATATTTCTTCTACCCGTTACACTACACTTCTAAAGAAACCTCATTTACATTGAGGGGAATAGGTGAGAAGAGAATACAAAGAAATAGGAGATAAGGCTGGACTCGCAGGTCCAATTAATAAATCAAATTTATTACAACAATTTCTAAAATGCCCCACCCTTCTAATATCCATCCGATATACATTATTCAAACATCACAACCATGTATTCATACAAGCATGTTATCAATCAATCTAATCAAATTAATTAATCTTGATAATTAGTGATCATCCAATGTTCAAACAAAGATTTGATTTTGTTCGAGTCAAACTCGTATTGCGAACACGTACTCAAAGTACGATTTCTACGAATTAAATTAAATTACATAATTAAATCCAATTTAATACGCATTTAATTCTAATTCATTATTTAATTCCAAATTAAATATTACACTTTATAAAATAAACCTTTACGACTTAAATTCCAAATTAATCGTTACGGGTCTCAAAGCCCGATTAATATCCAATATTAATTTAATTAAAGTCCAATGGGCTTTTAATTAATTTCTTGAGGCGTGGACTTTTGGTCAACTCGGGTCAAACCCGCAACCAAAGTCCAATCCGGGAGTTACCCCATAAGCCCATAAATTAATTTAGGCCCATTAGGCCCAATTAAACGTTAAAGGTTCATTAGTCGCATTTGGGCCTTTTGGAAGCGGTTTTGGGCCTAATTGGATCCAACCAATTTTGGCCTAAACCAACTTTGTACAACAAAGTCCAATAAACCCAATAACAACTTTAAAAGCCCAAATCCAATTTTAAGCCCAATAATTTAATTCCAAAAATTCAAATTTTCCAATTAAATTACCTAAAGTGTATAGCATTATTAATTACCCAAATCAAAGTTTCCAAAACATCAAATTTGTCCAATTAATCATGCTTAACATCAATTAATCATGTCCAACATAATTAAATCAAAATCAAACCCAATTCATGCTTCAAGTGTCTCGGCCAAAGAGGGAAATTATGCCCAAATCAAATTCAATCCAATTGAACCCAATCAAACATAAATTCAACATCCCCAATGATTTCCAAGTCATCCAATGAACAAAAAATCAAAAAACAAGACAATTTTAGGGATCATATTTTCGGCCATCACAAGCAAATTGGGGAAAATTGTTCCAAACACTTTTTCATCAAATTGATCTAATCAATCATCAATTAAACAACATTCAAGCATTCTAAATCATCCAATTTCATTAAACATGCTCAAAATCAAGTTTACACCCAAATTTGTCATGCCCAAAATTTGGGGAAAAATGGATCCACCAAATTTCATGAAATTGATTATGCACAACATCAATTCAACCTCATTCAAGCATACTATACTAAACAATTTAATCATTTGATGCTCAAATTGAGTTTACCCAAATTAAAGTTTTGGCCAACAATAAGCAAATTGGGGAAAATCAATCCAATTAATTTTTCATCAAATTGATTACATATAACTCTAATTTATTCATATACAAGCATTCTTAAACAAACAATTTGTCAAAATCATGCTTAAATCAAAAAGCCCCAAATTTGCTCAAGAACCCTAATTCGTTTTATGCAACCAATAGCTCAAGATACCATTGTTGAGTTTCAATCAAGTCCCAAGGATCACAAACATGCATAAAAACGAGTTGAATACACAAAGGAGTAAGGCGGAATACATACTCACATTGATGGGTTTTGATGAAATGAAGAATACAGCCTTCAAGCTTCTCCATAAGCTCGGCAATAGCTTCCTCATGCAGTGGACTGCTCGGTTGGTGACTGGTTTGCCTCCTCCAGTTCGGCCATTGAAGACTCCATTGAAGCTTCAAGCTTCAAGCTTCCAAGCTCACAAATTCGTTTCCCTATCACCATAATATAACCCATGTGTGTGCTAGCACTCTTCTTCAATTTGCTTCTCAAAATTTCGGTCAAAACAGAAAATTTTTGAAGAAATCGGCTTGAAGCCGTGAAGAAAGAAGAAGAAAGAGAGGGAGAGGAAGAGATGCGTAGTGTGGTGAGAGAGAGAGAGAAAATTATTTTAAGTTATATACTTATTTTATTTTCCAAAAACAAAAAACAATATATAAATCATTTTCATATATCAAAAGTCAAAAAGCAAAAGTCTATTAATGCTTTTTCAACAACCATATCAACTTCTCTTTTACTTTAAGTCACATCACATCAATTTAATAAAGTGACATGTGTCAAGTCACATCACTCAAAGTGACATTGATTTGACGCATGATGTGACTAACGATTTGACGCTTGATGTGACTTGCGTGCCGCGCTCGAATTCGAAATGCGAATGCGCTCGCAATCACTCTCGGGCTCGGGTTCGCTAATTCCAAATTAACGAATTTTCCGTCGCGTCGTAATTAAATGATTACGCCTAGCGAAATCACTATTCACGTCGCTAACGAATTAATTCTAAATTAATTCGTTCGCCCGAATTAAAATCTAATTTTAATTCCGCGTCGAAATCCAATTTCTTATAATATATCGAATATATTATTTTATCGATTAATTCCAAATTAATCGTTCTCTCTCTTTAATTAATATTTTATCCCAGATAAAATATCTCCGCCATTAATCCCAGATTAAATTTTCTCTCTCTTCTAATTAATCCCAGATTAATTAAAGTGCGAGTTATACATCATCGGTGAATCTTCAGGAAGCGACCCATGAGATCTCCGGATATGTTGGCAGTAAATACGGTCGTCGGATTATCCGAACACGTAAGTACCTCGTACTACGTTTATACCGATTTACAAGACAAGGTTGGCTTCTAGCAAAGCGCCATGCCTACCCAATTCTCCAGAAATATTCTTACAGGAATATATAGATCTGTATCAAGCGTAGTATACCGTAGTATTGTGTATATCGGCCCAGTATCGGATAGTCACGTGCTAGGGCTGGGGCTGGATAAGTGTCTGCCCCGTCCGAAGCACATGTCGGATGTCTGGTAACTAGTCTCTATAATCGGATATACATGACCTAGTCATAACATCCCGATGGTTGCGCAACACTTAAGAGCACTAGTACCGTATCCTGCGTGACATCATCTCCAATATGACTGAAGTGATACTTCCGTCTTGACATCACACCCAATACACTACGACTCTCTGATAAACCCAGAAGTGGTGTACGCAGAACCGGTTAAAGCCCTGTACCACCAAGACCAAAGTCTATCGATTATCGTAAGTATTAGCGATGTAAGTCTCAGGTTAAGACTATACACACCTACCTTGATTTCGGCCTCCCATAGACACATAGTCATAATACCAATGGGATTCCGAGGGGTCTATCCAGAGCGAAGCTGTTTCCCGTACCATCGGTGAAACACGACCTCCTATCGCACTTGCATAAGTATCCAATACTTATATATATGAGAACTATGTCGTTGTGCCCTCACAACGCGCACAAGTGCAATACTAGCCTATTCCGCATTATCGATGTCCTGTCTCGATAATACTCCGGCTAGGGATATTTAATGATTAATCCTTCGTGGACTGATACTGTCTCATATCATCTCAATCCAGGAACTAATCATATGGACCTCTCTTCATTTATATATCTATGGTGATCTAATCACAAATGATGAGAGTGCAATTTCCTTGTCACATAGTTAATTTGCTACAACAACACAATGATCTGTACAAATAGTGACGCTATGGGTCATTTTATCCAACAGCAAGGAACAGTGAAACTGCCAGATCTTTCATTCAACTTTGAGAAGTTTTCTCTGAATGATGGCGCTGCATTCTCTGATAATGCGGAACTACTGTCTTCATATCTCCCAATCTCGTTTTTTGTGGAAAGAATGTCTTTCATGAAATTGGCTAGCTGGGCAATTGTTCCAGCGCTCTGCAAAATGAATATTGATATGTAGGCTTTTTTGAACACCTCCAAGAATCGAGCAACTGCTTGTCCAGGGTTATTCTTATGAAGACGCGGAGGAAAGGTGGAGGTGGAGTGATCTGTTCGTTTTTCCTTTGCTTCTTTTACCTCCATCTGTTGCTTTGTTTCTTTTGGAAAATCTTCAATTGTTGTTGCCTTGATTCCAACATCTTTGTTGATTTCAGTACCGCTTTTTAACATGATGGCATTACATTGCTCTTTCCCCATGTTCCTTGGATTTGGCTCTGTGTTGATAGGAAGGGTACCGGGCGGTCTGTAACTCTGAACATTGGACAGTTGTCCAATTTGATTCTCCAGTGCTTTAATAGAAGCTGATTGACTTTGAATTAATGCTGCTTGAGATTGAAACATAGCATCATATCTTGCTGCTTGAGAGTTATGTTTTACTTCTATCTTTTTCAAGTGGGTCAACAGTTCTGTTATTCCTGGTTCATTTTCATGTTCCTGGCTTTTGTTCTGTTGTTGGAATCCGGGTGGTAGATAGTTCTGTTGTTGGCCTGAATTGTTGCTCCATGATAAATTAGGATGATTCCTCCACCCTGGGTTGTAGGTGTTGGAATATGGATAGTTCCCATGTCTGTTGAAATTGTTGACATAATTCACCGTCTCTTCAAGTTGGTTCGACTCTGGTGCTCCTCCATATGGTGAACTTGTGGATCCAGTGGTAAGAGTCTCCATGAATTTGTATATCTGATTCAGCTTGGCGTTGACTGCTGTATTGGCTCCACTTTCATAAATTCCTGTAATTCTTTGGATCATGCTCCTTTCTGTTGGCCACAAGGAATTGTTGTTGGCCATTTCTTCTATTAGGTCCAGGCTCGATCTTCTCCTTTTGCCATTAAAGCTCCTCCAGCAGCAACATCGATTGTGGTTCTCATTATTCCAGAGAGCCCATTATAGAATGTTTGAACTTGAAGCCATTTTGGAATCTCATGGTGAGGACATTTCCGGAGCAAATCTTTATACCTTTCCCAAGCTTCGCAGAGGGATTCTGAATCTTGTTGTACAAAGGATGTGATGCCATTCCTCAGTTTTCCGGTTCTGGCTGGTGGAAAGTACTTTGCAAGAAATTTGGTGGCTAAAGTGTTCCAAGTTGTGATAGAACCTGCTGGTAGTGAATGTAGCCAAGCTTTAGCTCTGTCCTTCAAGGAGTATGGGAAAACACGCAGTCTCATTGCTTCTTCTGACGCTCTGTTGTAGTTGAAAGTACCGCAAACTTCCAGGAAGTTACTGATGTGGGCATTAGGATCTTCAGTTGCATTCCCCCCGAACTGAACTGACTGCTGAATCATCTGAATGCATGTTTTAATGTCACACGCATTTGCTGGTAAGGAAGGAAGTACAATACAGGAAATGAGTCTGTCAACCACCGGAATGGTTCTGTCTCGAATGGGAATTGGTGGTGCAACCTCCAACGGTTCAGGTTCCATGTTAATGATTGCTTCTTGGCCTTCTCGCCTTTCCCTTCTCAACTGTCTGATGGTTCTTTCAATTTCTAGGTCAAGCGGTCAAAGTTCAAAGCTTCTGGTTTGTCTCATGTAGTTTCTGAGAACCTGAAACACAAGAAAACAAAAACGATAAGTAAAAAGAAATTAGATACAAGTAACGTATCTAACCCCTAACTAATAAAAAAAGATAAATAAGTCCCCGGCAACGGCGCCAAAAACTTGACCGGTGTAAACACACACGTATAACGCAAGCGCACGTATCGTTCAAGTAGTATAAAAATATCGCTCCCACAAGGACGTAATTCCTACTGTTGTTATTAATTATTGAATCTATTTATTTACAAATATCTAATTGAGGGTGAAGAGAATGATTGCTTGATTGATTTGGTTGATTGTAGTTTTGCAAAATAAATAAATAAATAAAAAGACAAAAGAATAAGGAAAATAACAAAAGACACAAATATCTAGGCTTGTGAATCATTCTTATATCTTTTAAAATATGAAGTGATTATTTTATGTTTGTGTAATAAATCAGTTTACTAACCTGGAACACTAAATTATGCAAAAGCCTCTGTCGATGGTCAGACGCAAATACCCAGTTTAACCCAATTGAACCATATGTCTATGTCAACCAAATTATCTGGATTCATTAAGTTTAAGTTCCAATTATGGCTACCCCCGCCCGACAGGTATATGTCTATCATGTAAGGAAATCTATTAAAGGGTTATCTATCCTCAAGGAAGATCGTGGGCTATTAAGTCTAAGGCTGAAACCTAAAATCCCTATGTCTAGTTCATTTTAGATTTACCACATCAATCTTATTGGTGATCAGACAACAAGAAGCATTAAGCTTAAGACTTAATAAGTAAACCTTTAAATTGCCCAAACTATAAAATAACCTCTTATAAACCGGTGATATTAGAATTCATCACAACCCCCAGATAACTAACACATAACTAGGGCTAGTAAGAACTTAAAAGTAAAAAACATAAAATAAAAATGCTGAAAAGTAAAAGACATAAAGTAAAAGCTGAAAAGTAAATTGCTAAAAAGTAAATGACGGAAAGTAAATGCTGAAATTAAATACTGAAAATTAAATGCTGAAAAGTAAAATGCTGAAAGCAAATTACTGAAAATTAAATGCTGAAAGTAAATTGCTGAAAAGTAAATTGCTGAAAATTAAAGAAAGAAAAGTACTGTGCGTAAAAGTAAATTGCGGAAAGTAAAAACTGAAAAGTAAAGAAAAGAAAGTGCGAAAGCGGAAATTAATTACTAAAAGCTATAAATAAACAAACAAGATACAATCTTCTTAGTATTCTTAAGGAATTCCTTAGAAGAAAGTACGAATTTTACAAATGAAATGACTTGGTATTTATAGGCAAAATTTTGCCTCCATCAAATCATCAACCAAATCAATTATTAATTGCTCCACTAATTACTCCACCAATTGCTCCACCAAATCTATTATTAATTGCTCCACTAATCTCTTATCATGTTTGGTGATGATTTGATAATTTTTATTATTTATTTATTAATTTATTTTTTGATTTGAAAATGATTGAAAGTGACTTTAATAATTACACACATCACACTTCTGGATGGTTCATAAATTTCGGGCCTGAAATCGTCAGAATTCGAAATTATTTTGTCTTTCAAAGCTGTAGATCTTTGAGTGTTCTTTAATCTAGAACTTGAATCAGCTCAATCTGATATCGGAGTAAAACGTTATGCCCAAAATACGACAGATGCGCAAAATTAGAATTTCCAAAACTGCACTTTGTCAAAAACGCCCTTTCAAGTTTCCAATCTCCAAAATTAAAATATCAAGTCCAATAATTGCCCTTATTTGACCTATATTTCATCCTAAATGATTTCATTGAGATATGATATTATTTTATCTGCAAAATAAACTAAAACACATCAAAACGTTCATCAAACCCGAGAAACTAAACAAAATATTAAGTTAAAGGGGCGGTAAATATTGATATATTTTCCGTTCATCAAAATCCAAGCATGTACTCAGGCGATTTCATCTTATTAGGGAGATTTTTGAGAGAAAAGAAGTTATTATAGAGAAAATATCCACAGAAGATAATCTTGCAGATTCTCTGACTAAAGGGCTGACTCAACAAAAGCATGATAGGCACAACCTAGAGTATGGTGTCCAGATTCATACTGGTTGGCTATAGTGCAAGCGGGAGATTATTAGGGATATGCCCTATACCCAACTTGTGGATCGGCTATATATACATATATTTGTAATATTTTCATTAATTAATAAATGGCAATCTTTATTATATGTGTCTTACATAACTTATATGAATCATCAACAATGTAATAAAGCCCTTGGAGTAATAAGACGATGGCTTCCACGCCTTATGAGAATCATTACTCTTAAATGTTCATAGTCATAGTTTTGTGAATAATCTGGGCGTTCACAAAGCGGAGAGACTAGCATGATGATATGATCCGCCCTTAAGTGGGGTAGCCGATCTCATAGGCTACTAGCGGAGATCCGTCCACTTGGTGTATCACATGGATGCATGAGTTGCTCAATTCCATCGAATTGACCGCCGAAAGTTTTCATATGGAGTGTTTATCACATGTGTCTGTGAGAACTTTCATGTATCGATTATATGACAGTCCTTAGACTTGAGGTCTTTACAATCTTATGTGTGGATTAAATAACTTTGAAATTCTCCTTCCCCTGTTCAAAAGATCCGGTCATAAGGGTATGATTGGGTCATTTGTTGAAACACATGAAGTTTGTAAAGATACAACAGAGAATCACCACTCTCTCGGATAATATTTTCTTATAAGAGTAGTATTCCAGTTCGCGGGTTGATATGCGTGATCAATGCTTGAGACTGTGGCCACAGCGGAAGAATCACTTGAGATTCTTAGGTTAGCACGATTCATGACACTATCAACATCATACCTTTGACCATATAGGTAGACACTTTCCGTACCCTAGGTCAATAGGTGGGGATACAATGAGGCGAGAGACCGTATCATATGTAAATCACATACAGAATGGTATATATATATATATATATATATATATATATATATATATATATATATTTCTTCTCATTTGGGGGCCTTGGCATGTTGCTAGATGTCAACCTTGGTCATTTAAATCAAACGACCATCTGATCGGAGGATAATTTATGTTAGATTAAATTATCACGATTCATTTCATGTCCAACTTGAGGGGAACCCAAAAGGTCACACACAACAAAGTCGAAATCAATGGTTAACAGTGCACAATAAAAATATAACAGCATATATGATTGCTGTAGGAATTGTTCATAAATGGTTCAATATGTTTAATTATTGAACAGATCATTTATGAGGTTCCATAGTGGATTAGGGATTGGTGAATGACGATGGGGGCACTTTGGGAATTGGAATAAAAAAAATTTCTATTCATGTGAATAGTAAAAAAAATTTATTTTTTTTGAATTTCAATTTGGCCCAAACTCTTATTAGGGTTTTATAATCTCATTAAACCACTAAATTAAGATCCAATGGCTAAGATTAAATAAGCTTTTATCCCACATCAGATTCTTAATTAATTTTGTTGTCTTTGGAGCAATATATAAACCCAAAGAATTCTTCACAAATTTGCTACACCAAAACCTTTCATATCTTGGGTTTATATAAGTGAGCAACTCCAAAGTTTAAGAGTAAGCCACTGATTTTGAGGATCCTTAAGTCTAATTGACTATAGGAACCTCGAGTTAAAAGTTTTGAGGTATTTTCCTAGGCTAGCACCAAGGGCAAAATACACGTGCACTCAAGGCGTCGTCTTGCCGTTGAGTTTTGGCTTTGGTGTGTGCATCTTTGGAGGCCACACACTTGGGTGGCTCCTTGGAACGTGGATGAGCTTGCTGAGTTCGAGAAAAGCTTGTAGATTGGAGGAAGGAATGAAGGAGTCTACGGTTCAAGTAAGTCTTTTTCTTTCTTTATTTTATTTAGAGTTCTTATGATAGTTAGCATGTTTAGGTTTATGTTCTTTGCATGTTTTATGAGTTTTATGATTAGAATATATAGTAACATGCATAGGCTTGTAGAATAATTAAAAAAATGGGTCTTGGGCTAATGGGAAGCGGCATAATAATTTGTATTTTCCGCTACGCACTCGCGGTCTCTTCCCAACATGTATTGTATGAATAATGTATATCGGATGGATATTAGAAGGGTGAGGGAAATTTTGGAAATTGTTGTAATAAATTTAGAATTTATTAAATTGGACCTGCGTGTCCAGATTTTTATCTCTTGACTCTTTGTATTTCTCTTCTCACCAATTCCCCTCAATGTTAATGAGGTTTCTTTATTGTATTATGTAATTGGGTAGAAGTTAGAATAGTGCTAGCGGGAGAGAGGAAATATAGAGATTGTTCTAGAAAAAATTTGTTAAATATCCATCCGCATATCATTATTATTTATTTCACGCCTTATTATGCTTTTAGAATGCATGCTTAAGGGTGTATGATGAGACTTAATCAAAGATAATAAATTGGTTGCCAATTTACGCGAAAAACCCTCAATCAAATATTAAATGTTTTCCTTCCATTGAGTGGTTCTCTCTCAAGATCCAAGATTGGCATTGGTTTGTTGGCCAAAGTCAAGATCAATGTCCATCGCGGATGTGTTTGAACCACGAAGGCTTTGTTATATATCCCATGTCTTGGGCAGTTATGACTTAGTTTCCAAAGTCAAGGTCACTTCTTGTTCATCGACATGGATTACGAAGCTTTCCCACTGTCAATGGGTCCCGTTTAACTGGAATCATTAAGCTTGTTGACCCAAAGCCAAGGCTTAGTTGATTCAGAGGAAAAGGTTAGGAAATATATTGGATATATTGACATATATATTGTATATATGTTTCGGACTTGGAGGTCCACCTACCGGATCTAGGAATTGGAAGAGATCCAATTGATCTTAGAGATCTACCTAGTTAAGTTTCATACAGCTTGTTGGCCAAAGTCAAGGTTGTGTGTTATTTAACGGGATCCTAGCCCACTAGGAAACTAGGTTTCCCGAGTACTTAACAGAGAGTTAGAGGCTCGCCGAAAAATAGTGGGAGGCTAAAATTGAATTTTTAATTTCCTTTAAATACTTGCCAAATACGCGCTTTCAAATTATTTTCGTCATTTTATATATTTGTATTAGTTGGACTAATATTTTATTATTTTCTTTTAACAGTTGGACTGTACCCGTAATCGTTAATTGAATAGTTGGACTATTACAACTAAAATGGCTGGAAAGATCAACGTTAGAGACATTATCATGGGCGAAAATATCTTTAATGGGGCGTGTAAGGGTTTTAGGGGCTAAATCCGGTAACGCAGCGGAAGCGGTGGAAAATCAAATTTTCCGATTTCAAAACTTTTTCTCAGATTAATTAAATAAACATATTTATTTAATTATCCAATAATCAAATTATGAAATAAAATTCCAATAAATCATATTTAAGTGAATTTACCGAATTGCCCTTATACTTGGTACTTTGTCCATTTTAGTCCGAAATTGATCAAATCATTTTGAATGATTCTAATCATTTCTAAGATGAACTTAGCATGTTCAAAACATCAAAACAACAAAAGCAACATAAATCCTCAAATTTAGTCATTTGGCCGAATGCACCACTTTGGTGCCAAAGTGTGCACTTTGTCATTTCATGTATCAAAACACATCAAGATGTAATCCAATGAACATGAAACTTTATATGCATCATATACACATCCAAATACACAACATATATGAAAATCCCCAAATTTGGAATTGGTCATGAACCCTAATTTTTCAATTTCTTCAATTGGACAAATTAGACCAAATTGGTTAAATCCAATACTTCAATCATGTTTCTTCAATCCAATCAAAGTATCAACACAATGAAACAACTCAAGATCAAATATAGGTCATCTAAGAGTGGGTCAACAACTCTAGATTAGCAACAAGTTTCCAAAACCATAAAATAATACTTATAACTACACTAGTCACAAGCTTTCTCCATTATACATGCTCAACACTTTCATCAAAGTTCACAACCAAATAAAACATAAACTATAAGAAGAGAGACAACAAAAAAGCAACACAAAATGATGCTAAGCATGTTAGAAATAATTTTCATGTTGAAGACTTTGAAAGATAACTTACAAAATCATAATTTTCAAGCCATCTTCTTTTAGGCTTCAAGCTTTTCTCTCAACTTCTTTTATGTTTATTTTGGTATCAAATGAACTCCTTGAACCCTAAAATGAAATGAAACAATATATACCTCCTCCAAAAGAAGCCTTGGCCGAAATTGGTGGAGAAATATACAAATATCATGATATTTTATTTATTCATTTAATTTTGCTTATCAACTTGCAACTTTAATCATCAAACAATTTTATGAATAAGTAAGTCAACAATTGCAACTCAAAAATATAACCATTATATTTAATTAAGGGTCTTGGCCGAAATTATGTATACATATATACCAAAATTTCATTTCAAATTCATTTAACAAAAAATTGATCAACTTGATTAAATATCTAAAAAACACTTTATTGGATATTTATCACTTGGTCAACAAAGGCAACCATGCCATTTAATTCAAATATCCTAAGTTAAGATATTTATATTTTAATTAATTTAATCATTTAACAATTAAATAATTAATTAATTAATCAAATACAAATATATTAAATATATGTATAATATTTACATTAAATATCAAATACATATATTTATTTAGGATATTAGTCAAATATCTCAATTTGACTATTAATTAATGTGTATTTAAATTATCAAGTATTAAATGTAAATACACAATAATTAACTAAATGACTATCGGGTCCCTTTAGCATGTATCTTGTGTTTAACCTTTAAAACGACTTAATAAATAATCAATATTATTTATTAATGTTGCTCTAGTGCTCTACGAGTATATTTCATTATTGAGACTCTCTAGATTCAGGTATATCCGTCACGAAATCTAATTTCGTGTGCATAATCTATCCACCCGTAGATTATGACGATCACAGATAAACTAGCTGAATCATACAGGTCGAGGTCATTGCATACGTATAATCCCTCTGTCACAGGTATCCGGATAATCCCATAGATATAGATGTGAACGTCAAATCTCTATAGGTATTATCCCGTCGACGTATTCATTAGCAATCTCTAAATAACATTCGGAACTTACTTCCGAAGTATACTGTGGCCACAGATTTAACAGACTGCTAATTATATATGGACTACCTGTTGGACAAAATGACCCATAGCGTCACTATTTGCACAGATCATTGTGTTGTTGTAGCAAATTAACTATGTGACAAAGAAATTGCACTCTCATCATTTGTGATTAGATCACCATAGATATATAAATGAAGAGAGGTCCCTATGATTAGTACCTGGACTGAGAATGATATGAGACAGTATCAGTCCCCGAAGGTTTAATCATTAAATATCCCTAGCCGTAGTATTATCGAGACTGGACATCGATAATACGGAATAGGCTAGTATTGCACTTGTGCGCGTTTGTGAGGGCACAACGGCATAGTTCTCATATATATAAGTATTGGATACTTATGCAAGTGCGATAGGAGGTCGTGTTTCACCGATGGTACGGGAAACAGCTTCGCTCTGGATAGACCCCTCGGAATCCCATTGGTATTATGACTATGTGTCTATGGGAGGCCGAAATCAAGGTAGGTGTGTATGGTCTTAACCTGAGACTTACATCGCTAATACTTACGATAATCGATAGACTTTGGTCTTGGTGGTAGGGGACTTTAAACGGGTTCTGTGTACACCATTTCTGGGTTTATCAGAGAGTCGTAGTGTATTGGGTGTGATGTCAAGACGGAAGTATCACTTCAGTCATATTGGAGTTGATGTCACGGAGGATACGGTACTAGTGCTCTTGAGTGTTGCGCAACCAATCGGGATATTGTGACCAGGTCATGTATATCCGATTATAAGACTATGTTACCAGACATCCGACATGTGCTTCGGACGGGGCAGACACTTATCCAGCCCAGCCCTAGCACGTGACTATCCGATACTGGGCCAATATACACAACTACGGTATACTACGCTTGATACAGATCTATATATTCCTGTAAGAATATTTCTGGAGAATTGGGTAGGCTTGGCGCTTGCTAGAAGCCAACCTTGTCTTGTAAATCGTAGTATTTACGTGTTCGGACAGTCCGACGATCGTATTTACTGCCAACATATCCGGAGATCTCATGGGTCGCTTCCTGAAGATTCATCACCGATGACGTATACTACTCGCACTTTGATTAATCTGGGATTAATTAGAAGAGAGAGATAGAATTAATCTGGGATTAATTCGATGAGAGAGAAAATTAATCTGGGATTAATTGCGGAGATATTTTATCTGGGATAAAATATTAATTAAAGAGAGAGAACGATTAATTTGGAATTAATCGATAAAATTAATATATTCGATATATTAATCGAAATTGGATTTCGACGCGGAATTAAAATTATATTTTAATTCGGGCAAACGAATTAATTTAGAATTAATTCGTTAGCGACGTGAATAGTGAATTCGCTAGGCGAAATCATTTAATTACGACGCGACGGAAAATTCATTAATTTGGAATTAGCGAACCCGAGCCCGAGAGTGATTGCGAGCGCATTCGCATTTCGAATTCGAGCGCGGCACGCAAGTCACATCAAGCGTCAAATCGCTAGTCGCGTCAATCGTCAATCAATTGTCACTTTAAGTGATGTGACTTGACAACATGTCACTTTATTAAAGTGAATAGATGTGATGTGACTTAAAGTTAAAAGTTGAAATGATGAAAAAGCTTTATGTTTTTAACTTTTGACTTTTGAATTAAAAAGATAAGATATATATGTTTTATTGATTTTACTTGGTAAATGAAATAAAATATATATATATATATTAAAATCTTTTTCTCTCTCTCACATGCAACAGTATACGGTTTTGGCAAATATTGGAGCCAAAACCCTTCATCTTTCTCTCCTCTTCCATTCATGGTTCTTGCCGATTTCTTCTTCATTTTTCTGGTTTCACCGAAAATTGAGAAGCAAATAGAAGATGAACAAGTGCTAGCACACCTTGAGTGATAAATAGGTGATAGGGAAGTGTCTTCATGAGCTTGGAAAGCTTGAAGCTTGGAGCTTCAATGGAGTCCATGCATGGCCGAAATGGTGGAGTCCAAACCAGTCCAAACCGAGCAGCCCACTGTCAAGGAAAGCCATTGCCGAGATTGGAGGGAGCTCAAAATCGCACCTTGTTCTTTATTCATCAAAGCCGAAATTCATGTGAGTATATTCCGCACCTCCTTTGATGTGTTCATATGCGGTTTTTATGCATGATTTGTGATCCTTGGGACCTTGATTGAACTCTACACTACTTATGCTCTGTACACAGAACTGACGGATCCTATCTTGACATACACAGGATATCCTGAGGAACGGTCCACACCCAACGAACAGGCGGAGGTATGATGTAAATAGATCGGTGACGTGACTTCCATCTAAGTGTGGAGGATGTCTCATACATCCACAGTGGTATCCCAAGTCGAAGGACCACTATGCTACTCAACCCGAGAAGATTCTTATTGACGTTGGTGTACCATCCATTAAGAATCTTCGGTGAGTCGTTCAGTGTTTATCCACTATAAACACCTAAACGTCTATACGAGTCTCCCTAGACTCATGGTTCATTGGGATAAACCATCGGACCAAGTCTCGATATACGACATGTACTAGTCTCAACGGATTTGACTAACCGACCCGTGTTAGCAAATCTTGACCAGAAACTATGTTTGATAATACATATAGTAGTGACACTTCCCAATGTCAATTACAAACTAACTTTGTAACTGTGTACTGCATTATATATTATCGGGCCTTTGTCTAATATATACATATCACTAAACCACATTTAGTTTCAATCTAATCGTAATCAGATCGAATACGTATATAAAAACAAGAGGTGCAACCATAAATAAGTAATATTATGGAATAAGGGATGTTCGTATTCATGAATCAGACATAAATACGGTCCGGATTGGCGCTCTGAGCACCAACCCAAACAATTTCTCCCACATGCTCTAGTGCCAATCCACGGTATCATATACACGTCTCAATGTGCATCGTATGCATATGGCCCTCAAAAGCTCACCCAGTACTTAAGAGGTAGGCAACCTGAAACAAGTCCGCTATGACATATTGAGTTTGTCAAACAAACTCCATCGCTTCCCATAGTCAGCATCATTCATATTTTGTAGAATCTAAATTATACATTAATATGACTCTGATGCTACATCAATATTGTGCTATAGCTACTGAGTTGTCCAAGTATTTAGGGATCAAATCCAAAATACTATGTGGACAACCGCAAGCACAATAACAATTCAAAACTTCTATTTTATAAGGTCACTATGCAACTTCATAAGTCAATACTTCATAAGTTGCATTTAATTCCACTATAAAAGTAGAATTCTTCGTGACACTCCCACTGCATCTTTTCTGACTCTTTATGACGTAGACTGTCTAACGTCATAATTAGTCTCAAAACTAATATGACCCTAATGGTTGCAGACTGTATTCTCCATGAATTAGAAACTCGTTCTTAATATCTCAAAGATCACAAAGAACGTGTTTCAAGATCCATCCTATGGTCTATAGGATGTCAAAATAACTCGTAACAATTACGATTAAATCGACATCAATAATCGCACATAATAAAGTATTCATTATGTCATCATCAAATGATACATAATATTGTTTAGACATTCTAATCAATATCTCTTTCGAAAAAGGAATCATCCTTTACGAAAGATGAATACTATATATAAGACACACAATAACTGTCGAACAATTATACTAACTGTCATACAGATAGCCTTGTTATGTCCTTCATTAGATCATATCTAATGTACGACTAATAGGAATATCTCACAAGTCTCCAAGTTTCATATCATATATAAAACTTTATATCAAATATAACAGAGACTACTCCCACTGCTTTCACGGAGTAAAGAAGACTTAGGTAAATCTTTTACCTCACAAACATCTCATTATTAATATAATAATGATAATGTTGTTAAGATATATATAACACTAGAAAGTAATTTGCACGCTCCCACTAACCCTTTTATCACATATGTATTCTATATACTTTGACAAGATCAGACAATCTGACGATATCAAAAATAGAGAACACATATTTCTGGAAGACTTATCTGAGTCTACAATAGGCTCTATAAGCTTAGCACAAAACTGCGATCTAAACAGAACACAAACACTAGGGCCATTCCAGAATGAACTCTTCAAATAAAGAAATCACAACTGATCTCTTATCTGAATAAGTCATTCAAAAACGCCATTTTGCATTCTTTAGTTAAAAAGTACAGTTTCATATTAACATTAACCAATATATCTCTAATTTTTCATTTAGTGTGACTAGAGATAAGTTTTCTCAGAATCTACAATAGATTGCTGAGTATAACTTTTCTCACTGTCATACTGTAAAGGTCAAACCTTTAATAAGCTCACAATGCTTTCACTGCGCAAACAATTAGCATATTTTATGAACTAATTCATAATGAAAGCTTAATCAAGTTCAAAACTTGATCGTAGTAAGCTACGAACAATCTTAGATCTATGGTTCAATGGTGAACTTCCAGAATCGATATCAAATATCGCTTCCATTATAAGTCATAGGATAATTTTTCTTCAATAAGAAAACAACAGAACCATTAAGTATCAAATACTCGTCAATGATTCTGTTATCCTATTTGACTTATATAGAAGATGTATAAGGGTTGTTTCATCTTATTAATTACGTAGTTCCATTTATAATTTATCATTCTCACATTTGACTTCAATAAGTCAAGTCTTTTCTACAATAGTTAACATCTGATGTTACACACCAAGTAATAAAACGATTTTATTACTTAGAATCGTAGGAAAGATATTCTATTAAATAGAATACAATATTCTATTAAACAGAATAAACGATAAACTTTTACTTATACCTCCAAGGTGTAAGTAATTTCCATTATATAACTATTATATAAAAGAAACATTCAAATCTTAAACTTTTCAAGATTCGGATTTTCTACCTATACATATCATATATGTAACTATAGAAATTAATGGAACATTAATTAAAGAGATGAATTAGTGTTACTGGAGCATATCCCCAAGATTATTGAAACTAATTCGGTAACATTCATTATCAAACGAATCAAACCATATAAGATTCGACTGCTCCCACTACTCAATTCCATCAAGATGGAATCGTGGAAGAATAATATTGAATATGAATCATATTCACTGAATAACCTTAGAACCAATTGCTTTAAATTCAAATGTATGATCGTATCAAAGATCTTTGAACAGTTCAAAGCCATGTAATCAATTTTAAGGATCAAGTTTTCAAAATACTTTAGATTGAATATATTTGAACAAGTCAAAAATGTTCAATCTACATTCCATCAGAACAAATTGAAAGTTCTTGATACTTTCAAGACTTTCAATATGTGCTCCTTCAGAAACACGTAACTAAGTTATGACAATTCATCAACCAAGTTACGAAATAAAGAAAACTACCTTAAGCAATTATTATTTATTAAACTACATACATCCAATGTATCAGTTTAAATAAATTTGGTGGTCCAATGACAATCATTGGTTAAACGAGATCTTAATCACTTTCCTGAATACAATATTCATTAAATGGATAAGGATGTGTGGTGTGATCTAGTATCAAACCATCCTTTACCATACGAAATAAGCATCCAATGCTTAAGTGATTAAATTCATAAAGCACTGTTCTAAATTATTTACTTTACCGAATAATTTTTCTTAATGTTTATTTCTACGTCAATGACACTACTAGTTATTATAAAATATGTAACAATTGTTTATAAAGAACAAGTGACTATCCAATAGTCGCGAGTTCCGATATCAAATATCAAAACAATCTTTAACCAATATTTCAAATAACTAGACGGGAGATCTGGTATCCAATACCTATTGTTGTAGTATTTGTGAAAATCAATATTTTCTATACACAACTATACGCATCTTCTTTCTTCAGCTTTACTATTTGCATTCAACTATTCACAACAATTGTAAATAATTGATTAGAAAATTGTGTCGGACACATTACCTCTAAAGGTAGTTAAAGCTTAGAAACGTCATTACTAGATAAACAAATACCTAATGGGGCTTTCTTAATGCCAGTCAAGAATCTCGAGACATGAACTGATTCAAGTCAATTCTTACTGCATAAGAAACTATTCTCTCTAAAGTATTATATCCTAAAAGGGATATCTATCTAGATTATCTGTTGTGACTTAGAAACTAAGTCATTAACCATCTTGATTTTTGAAGAAAATCAGAACAACAGTTCCCGATGGTCTAGACTAATCTAATAATATCCTTGTCTAATAGTATCTAGAACCTATTCTAGAATAACTGCAACCATGAGTCTAGTCAGATAACATATCATAATATGTGTGCAGTAAATAAAAGTTTAATTCTATATAAACAATAGAATAAGGAAACAAACAAGCGGCAATTTCCAAATAACATACACTGCCTAAGTTATGGAATATTTTAAACTTAGTAGTGCCTCCCACTATTTTTACGTAATGCCGTAATCCCCAACGGAGAAAGACGAAGAATCAATAATTAAATCGAATTCCATAATGGGAAGAGGACCCCATGAATATATTTCGACTCACAGCAGAGGCACGGTCTCGCCTACGTATATTCACAGGTAGACAACTAATTGTCAATCACTCACTAGTGACTCCGAGGTTCCGGTCCTGGCCGTTCTCGTTGTCGCTGCGAAGGCAGGCCCCCAAGGAGACGTACCAAGGTTAAACTCGTCAATGATAAACTCAAGTTACTTGCGTAACCCTGACAGCTAGGGCACGTTCAGGATTCCGCTTTCGCTTGAATTTATCTAGTATCTAATATACATTGGGCATAAATAAATTTCTATCAGCTACACCCTCACAGCAGAGGCACGGTCTCGGATGTAGTCAATGAAAAGATATTTATAAACCGTATTGAGAAGACGGACCAAGAAACAAGTATTCCAAATACTAGTTACTTTAAAACCTTATTAAGCGGGGATATTCCATTAAGTGTCATACACCTAAATCTAATCAAATTAGATTATAACATGCATGTATAAAGTCAAATAAACATGATTAAACATTGAATAAAACAAGCTAATCATTTATGGAGGCCTAGAATCAGACTCGCTCTGATACCATTTTGTATGGGTTTTTAGGGGCTAAATCCGGTAACGCAGCGGAAGCGGTGGAAAATCAAATTTTCCGATTTCAAACCTTTTTCTCAGATTAATTAAATAAACAT
>SKCR01036641.1:0-53174 GCA_019454045.1 Zanthoxylum bungeanum
CGACGTAAATATAATTTCGCCAGGCGTAATTATTTATTTAAATTCGATTGAATTAACGTCGCGACGTAAGCTCGGTATTTCGGAAATATCGAACCCGAACGCGTGAGTGCACGTGGGCCCACTTTCATTTCGAAACGTGTGGGGCCCACATGACACATGTCATGTTATGCATTAACTTTGACACATGTCATTTATGCTTATTTGACACTCTAATGCTTTGCATGGAGATTGTGTACATTGCACTCAATGGTAATGCATGGAAATGAAGTGTTTGACACTCTAAGCTATTGCATGTTGTGTCATAAATTTATTATTAATTTAATAAATTATGGCATAAATATAAATTGATTTTTGGTAAATCATTTTAATTAACATAACACAACTTCTTCTCTCTCAAACTCTCTCACTCTCCCTCACCCAAAATGATGAAAAACTCACTGGTTTGGAACCAGAAATGGCGTGAGCAATAGGGAATCCAAGAGTGGTTTCTCATGGTGAGAAATCAAGTGCTAGCACACTACGAGTCTTGCGAAGGTGGTAGGGAGGTTCCCCCATGAGACGGGATCCATCCGACGAAGATTGGAGCTCCGTTTTCTCACACCAAATTTTCTGTTTTGCAGGGCAGTGGACGGACTGCATGCAGTGGGCGTGAAAGGCAGTGCGTTTTGGGCTTGAATCGTCTCCAAATCGACTCAACCGATCAATGTGAGTATTCCGCTACCTCCGTTGATGTGTTCACACATAATTTCATGTCTTGTTTGACCTTGGGACCTTATAGAAAACCAACAATGGCATCATGAGCTAAAGTTGCAAGCATGAAATTTGTAGGGTTTAAAATTTGGGTAAATGTGATTTGAGCATGATTTGAATAAATTGCTTGTTTGAGTATGCTTATAACATGTTTAAATTCATTTTGGTTGGACTAATTTGATGAAAAATGATTTGGAATTATTTTCCCCAAATGATATGTTGGCCGAATGGTTTGGTGATTTTTGGATCTTGGATTTTTGATTTTTGATTCATTTGATGAGTTAGAATCGATTAGGTGACGTTAATTTGAATCGAATTGGATTGGATTTCGAATTGGACAAAAACCCCCAATTCCTTACCTTGGCCGAATGTGTCATTGCCCTAATGTCTTGTCTTGTAATTTTGTTTTGTGACATTGGATGTGTATGAAATCAAATCGGATGTGATTTGATGTCGATTGTAGGTTCGAGATTGGATCGAACCGAATCGGACACAAAATCCCTCCTTGGCCGAGAGCGAAAGCATGTAAATGGGTTTGATTTTTCATTATGTGTGTTTGACATGTAATAATGAATTAAGTATGATTAATTGGACTAATTGGTGTTTTAAAAATATTGATTTAGTCGATTAATCATCAATGCACTTTAGGTAATTAAATTGCGTAATTGGATTAGTGTAATTAATTATTTAGGCTTAATTTGGATTTGGGCTTGAATTGTTGTAATGGGCCTTTTGGGCTTGATTTATCAAGTTTGGTTTAGGCCAAGTGGATTGGATCCAATTGGGCCCAAAACCTTAACCATAAAGCCCAATTGCGACTTATGAACCTTTAATGTTTAATTGGGCCTAATGGGCCGAAATTGATTTCTAAGGCATTTTGGGTGATTCCACTATTGGGCTTTGGTTGTCGAAGCCCATGCCTAAAGAAATTAATTGAAGCCCATTAGACTTTAATTAAATTGACGTTGGACGTTAATCGGACTTTGAGTCCCGACGCGATTGAATTTGGAATTTAAATCGTAAAAGGTTTATTAAATAAATTGCAATATTTAATTTGGAATTGAATAATGAATTAGTATTAATACATGTTAAATTTGATTTAATGATGTAGTTTAATTTAATTCATGAATTCGTACTTTGAGTACTTATTCGCAAAAACGAGTTTGACTCGAACAAAATCAAATCGTTGTTTGAACATTGGATGATCACTTAATTATCAGATTAATTAATTTGATTAGATTGATTGATAGCATGCTTATGTGTGTGAATACGTGGTTGTGTTGAATGAATAATGTATATCGGATGGATATTAGTCGGGTGGGCAATTGGAAATTGTAATAAATTCGATTTATTAAATTGGACCTGCGTGTCCAGCCTTATCACCTTCTTTCTCTTTGTATTCTCTTCTCACCTATTCCCCTCTATGTATATGAGGTTTCTTTAGAAGTGTAGTGTAACGGGTAGAAGTAGTACAAGTGCTAGCTTGAGTGAGAAAGGGAGAGATTTGATCTAGGATCAATGTGTTAAGTATCCATCCGCATATCATTATTATTTTATTTCATACTCGCTTTATTATGTATTTAGAATGCATGTTTAAGGGTGTATGATGATAGACCTAACAAAGATAATTAAATTGGTAGCCAATTTGCACGCGAAAAACCCTCGTTTTATATTAAGCAAATATCCTTCCATTGAATGATTCTTGTTCAAGATCCGAAGTTGGCATTGGTTTTTTTTGACCAAAGTCAAGACCTTTGTCAATCAAGGATGTACTTGAATCATGAGAGTTTTGTTGCATATCGGTGTCTTGTCCAAATCGTGATTTTTATTGACCAAAGTCAGATCACTTTTTGTCCAATGACATTGATTACGAAACTTTCCTCCTCGTCAATGGGTCCCGCTTAACTGGAATCATTAGGTTTGTGTTTGGCCAAAGCCAAGGCCTAAATGATTCGGAGGATATGGTTAGGAAAATGTAATGGATACATTGACATATACATATGTTTCGGACTTGGATGTCCACCTAACCGGATCTAGGAATTGGATGAGATCCAATTGATCTGTGAGATCTACCTAGTTAAATAGCATACAGCTTTTTATTGCCAAAGTCAGGGTTGTGTGTTATTTAACGGGATCCTAGCCCACTAGGAAACACGGTTTCCCGAGTACTCCACAGAGGGTTAGAGGCTCGACGAAAAATAGTGGGAGGCAAGTATTGAATTTGCAACATTCGTTCAATTACTCGCTAAACACGCTCATTTATATTTTACTCGTCATATTAATCAAAAGTATTAGTCAGACTAATATTTTATGTTGTTTTAAAAATATATATAGTTGGACTATATACAAACTCATTCAATAATAGTTGATTTTATAATTGGATTATAGTAATCAATATAATTGAATTAAAATGATAGTTGATTTTTAATGAGATTATAGTAATCAATATTAAATTATAGTTGATTAAATAATTGGATTATTGTAATCATTAATAAATAGTACCTTATTAAAATTGATTAAATAGTTGGACTATTGAAATCAAGAAAGAATTGAAAGGTTGAATATTTAAAATATATAATCCTTGGATTAAATGTTTTAAATGATTTAATTTTCAATTGGGAATTAATAATAGGTTATTTATTTGATAAAATAACTTATTATGACTAAGCCCATAATTAAGCAAATAGTAGAGCATAAAGTCTTTGGAAGATTTATGTGATGATGACTTTAGTGCTTAATTAATATACTTATAATAAATCTATCTTTAGATTTAAAAGTATTAAAATTGCAATTAATAATTCTTGGAGAATTAATTGACTATTCTAGTGGAGAAAAGTCAAAGTTTGCAATTGGGCATGTAGCACAAGGTGCACATCATTTCGATATTCTAAAACCCAAGTTGTTTTGTGAAATATTGAAAAGGATAATTGACATATCCCAAAGTGACTACCATTTGGATATGGAAGACACGAAGGAATTAAAGAAAGGGCGAGGCTCTAACTTTAAAATATTTGTCAAAGTTATGTTCACTACTAGTATTAAAATTGGATTTTAAAATACTTAGTGTGGTACATAAAATATATGTATTGACGTTCAGAATCCGCTGTGAGCTGGATACTGGCTTCAAGCCGAGATTTCTCTGCGAATTGGAAACGGGACGAAAGTCGCTGTTTCGACCGTAGATACCTAAGTTTAGGAACTACCCTTTGGGTATGTACTTAAATTAGGAAATGTTATAATGTAACTAGTTTATCTAGAGACATTATCTCTATATCAGTGTTTAATCCATTGCGGATAAAACCTTTATATTCTAGAACACTAAAGTGTTTCAATATATAAAGATGATACTGAGATAAATACATTGGATGTAAATAACAGAATTTATATTTTGAATATAAAGAAAATCTCAAACATATAAAATGACAAATAAATAGCTCAAATTGATTTGATCAATGGAGACTTATTTGTGGCATTGTTGTCTGGGACACAATTAAACAAGACTCGTATATCCACACTTTTAAGAGTGGGTACTAGGACTGATTTGACTATTCAAATAAGGTCTACGAATCTAGTTTATTAGGTTAAATACCTAAAATACTATTTACTTGGTAATAGTAAAAGGGCCACCGATCTGTTAGCCCTATTCATGGTGAAGTAAGTGGGCCCATATCTAGCTAGGCTAGATGTTAACATGAATATTTCGTGACCTTAACGGATGTGACATCACGTTGTGGTTATGTGTTTCTTTTGAAGAACACAGATCGGAAACTTTAGAGTTTCGACACGAAATAGACAAACAGATCGGCTATAGTATTATTCCTCCACGGTAATACCGTAATTGAAAATACTTAAGCAGTAAGTTTCATACGTACATGAAAGAGTATGGTATTCTTTCAGATGAGGACTCCTCTCGAGACACGTCAGTTAGACGGTGTGTCTGAACTAAAACCGAATTTTGTTGGACATGATAAGGTTTATCACGAGTCGCTCTGAGCTACTTTTTCCTTCAACAGGATATATATTAACAGTGCAAAACTTATTTAGAATAAGGTTCCATATAAATCTGTTTGACAGATATCATATAGGATATGAACAGGGAAGAAACGAGGTTTCTCATTCCTGATAATTTGGGTATGCCAGGCATAGCGTTTGGATGATACCAAACTAAGGACCCAAATTGGATAAGTGCCAATATAAGTTATCTTAAGGAAACCTTAAGTATAGTACTTGTAAATCCCACATGAGAACAATATAATTGTTGCTCACCATGCGTTTTCCTGAGAGGAATACCGATATGCAGTGGTCAGTGGGAGGATAGTGATACTCGATGAAAATCGGAGTAATACTGTTCAAGGCACGAAGTCCGTAATGGAACACAAATAGTTCATCTATGATGAAACTATACCATTAATCTTCAAATACACAAGAACTTCGTAGATCGGATAGAGTCAGAAAACAACCTAGGGTATGGGTTTCTGATCTAACCTCATAAAGATGTCAATCTTATGGAGGTGTACCATCCGACTACGTTATAAGGAAGTGATACGAGGTATCGACTCCCTGTTATGGCAAAGTGCCATGAGTCCGAAATGGATTCCATGTATAACAACTATGTTTGGATACTAGTTGTTGTACCACAAGGCGTTGTGCCTATGGTACATTAAAACGTCTTCAAGCAAGACATACATGGAAGGCAACATACCAACGTGCAAACTTAAGGTTTTGACGGAAAGGTATCGTTATCAACATTATGTTAATAACGGTTCAACCTTTTACCTGTTGCCATGGTAAATCCATTTTGAAGATGCTTATTGATAACTATATATTTCATTTATGAAATATGTTAGTTACAAATCAAAATCGCTTTCCTGAAAAGGAAACCTTTTGGAGGATGTTTACAACATCCTGACGATTTTGTATAACCGACAAACAAGGTTTGCGGGTTATTCGATCCATGTTTGGATTGATGCAAGCATAAGGTTCTTGGAACTGTCGTTTTGAAATAATCATAATGGTTTATGATTTGACTCAAAACGAAATAATTCTTGTGTATATAAGGAGGTTAGTGGGAGAGCGCACTGACAGTGAAATTCCCATAAAGCTATTGGTGAACTTGGCTTTCATGGATATTCTTTCAATAGAAATTCTCCGTAGAATTCTGGGGAGTAACAACCTTTATTCAAGGAATAAAGATCTACTGGGATAGATTTGGAGTTGTTAACACTCTCTCTGGAAATTGTACATTTAAAATGTACTTGTATTGGTGTCTCATACGCTTCAAGCATATGGAGTCACAATCGGGTCAATCCAAGTGATAGTCACTGGATTGAAGTTAAGAACATCTGTTAGTATCTCTGAGAACTAAAGATGCTATCTTTTACTATGGAGAAGGAGAACTTGAAGTGACTGGGATCACTGCAGCAAGTTTCCAAACATTAAATACTACGGTACTATAAAGTTTGAACAACCGGACAGTGAGCTGGAAATCTTCCAAGCAAGATAACTGTTGCCGAATAACACAACACTGCGGATTATTGCTGCAGCTGAGGCAGCAATAGAAGTCTTTTGGGTCGAAAATAAATCTAATTAGATTAGATATAGTTCTGTTAGCAGCTGAGCTAGGCGTCAGCACAGGCTAAGGATTAAAGGTCTCATCGACGATCCAGATATATACTTCTATATCATCTGATTCGTTCGGATCATACATCGTGGCGATGTGATGATCGTATAAATCGCGTCAAACGATAATCAAACAAATCCGCTGACGAAAAACCTTTCCTCAGCAATTTAGCGAACCTCATAGTCCTTTCGCCAACGACTATATAGAGCTACTACCTGGCTCTATAGCTAGCGGTCTTTTCATAATCATTGGAGAATACGGAAATGGAAAGGGGGGTGTAGGACACTTGAGTGACTCGCAATGTGCCAAGTGGGAGATTGTTGGACAAAATGACCCATAGCGTCACTATTTGCACAGATCATTGTGTTGTTGTAGCAAATTAACTATGTAACAAGGAAATTGCACTCTCGTCATTTGTGATTAGATCACCTTAGATATATAAATGAAGAGAGGTCCCTATGATTAGTTCCTGGATTGAGATGATATGAGACAGTATCAGTCCACGAAGGATTAATCATTAAAATCCCTAGCCGTAGTATTATCGAGACTGGACATCGATAATGCGGAATAGGCTAGTATTGCACTTGTGCGCGTTGTGAGGGCACAACAGCATAGTTCTCATATATATAAGTATTGGATACTTGTGCAAGTGCGATAGGAGGTCGTGTTTCAACGATGGTACGGGAAACAGCTTCGCTCTGGATAGACCCTTCGGAATCCCATTGGTATTATGACTAGGTGTCTATGGGAGGCCGAAATCAAGGTAGGTGTGTATAGTCTTAACCTGAGACTTACATCGCAATACTTACGACAATCGGTAAACTTTGGTTTTGGTGGTGGGGGATCTTAACTGGTTCTGTGTTCACCTCTTCTGGGTTTATCAGGAATCGTAGTGTATTGGATGTGATGTCGAGATGGAAGTGTCACTCCAGTCATAATGGAGATGATGTCACGCAGGATACGGTATTAGTGCTCTTAAAAATGATGCGCATCCAATCGTGATATTATGACCAGGTCATGAATATCCGATTATAGAGACTAGTTACCAGACATCCGATATGTGTTTCGGACGGGGCAGACACTTATCCAGCCCCAGCCCTAGCACGTGATTATCCGATACTGGGCCAATATGCACAATACATTGTATACTACGCTTGATACAGATCTAGATATTCTTTGATGAATATGTCTGGAGAAACTGGGAAGACTTGGTGCTTTGCTATTTCCCTTCTCAACTGTCTGATGGTTCTTTCAATTTCTGGGTCAAGCGATCGGAGTTCAAGCTTCTGGTTCGTCTCATGTAGTTTCTGAGAACCTGAAACACAAGAAAACAAAACACAATAAGTAAAAAGAATTAGATACAAGTAACGTATCTAACCCCTAAATTAATAGTGAAAGATAATAAGTCCCCGGCAACGGCGCCAAAAACTTGACCGGCGTAAACACACACGTATAACGCAAGCGCACGTATCGTTCAAGTAGTATAAAAATATCGATCCCACGAGGACTTAATATCTAAACTATTAATTTTATGAGGTCAAATGATTACTAATATCTAACAAGTTGATTGATTGATTTGAAATGGTGACGATTCTAAATTTAAAAGCAAGTAAATAAAATTGTCGAAAATAGGTTTTAAGAAAATTCAATATTAAAACTATCTAGGGTTGTGATTTCTTCCAATATCATTTTAAAGATGAAGTGGTTATCTTAAAGTTGGGTAATATATTGATTTATTAACCTGGAACACTAAATTATGTGTAAGCCTCTGTCGATGGTCAGACACAAATACCCAACCCAGTAACCAATTGAACATATATGTCTATGTCACAACATTATCTGGATTCATAAGTTTAAGTTCCAATTATGGCACCACAGGCTCCCTCTGGCAATAAGGTATATTCTCTATAAGGAAATCTATTAGGTTTATCTATCCTCAAGGATATCGTGGGCTATTGAGTCTAAGGCTGTTGAAACCTAAAATCCCTATGTCTAGTTCATTTAGATTTACGCTCTCAATTTTTTATTAATGGCCAGTTAATGAAAAAGCATAATAGTTTTAGACAAATCTTAATTAATCTCTTTATAGCAGCTATATATCTAACCCTTATAACGGTGATATTGGATTTCATCACACAACCCAGATAACTAATTAATTTTACCACACATAACTAGGGCTAATAAAAACTTAAAAGTAAAGACATAAAACGAAATGCTTGAAAGTAATTGCGTTAAGTAAAAGCTGAAAGTAAATTACAATAAAATAAAAGCTAAGGTAAAAGGAATTACTTTTACTACTACTAATTTAGATATCTCCCATAATATATAAACTTGTGATATTATTTTACCAACCGACCAATCTGGCGGTATCCTTGATTAGTCAGGTTTAAACCAGATTAAATTGAATTGCCAACCGACCAATATAGCGGTATCCTTTATTAATCAGTATTTTAAATAGTGAATATATTATTTAAAGGGAGATTAATCTAAATAGTAATAGTAAAAGAATTACCTTTCACCCTAGCTTGGGAAATTACCTCCTCATTACTGAAAAGTAAAAACTGAAAAATTAAGAAGAAAAGTATTGTGAGTAAAAGTAAATTGCGGAAAGTAAAAACTGAAAAGTAAAGAAAAGAAAGTGCGAAACTGAAAATTAATTACTGAAAACTAAAAATAAACAAACTAGATACAATCTCTTATTTATTCATTAAGAATTTCAAAGAAGAAAGTATATATTTTACAAATGAAATGGCTTGGAATTATAGGCAAAATTTTGCCAACATCAAATCATCCATCAAATTCTCCACCAAATCCATTATTAATTTCTCCACTAATTACTCCACCAAATCCATAATTGCTCCACTAATTGCTTATCTTGTTGGGTGTTGATTTGATAATTTTTTATTAATTATTAATTAATTAATATTTTGCTTTGAAAATGATTGATAATGACTTTTAATAATACACTCCACACACTTCTGGATGGTTCATCAATTTCGGTCATGACATCATCAGAATTCGAAGATATTTTCTCTTTCAAAGTTGTAGATCTTTGAGTCTTCTTAATCTGGAACTTGAATCAGCTCAATCCGATATCTGAGTAAAAAGTTATGCCCAAAATACGACAGATGCACAAAACTGGAATTTCCAAAACTGCACTTCGTCAAAACGCTTTCAAATTTCCAATCTTCAAAATTAATATATCAAGTCCAATAATTGCCCTTATTTGATCCACATTTCGTCCTAAATGATTTCATTAAGACCCGATATTATTTTATCTGCAAAATAACTAAAACACATCAAAACGTTCATCAAACCCGAGAAACTAAACAAAATATTAAGTAAAAGGGGCGGTAAATATTGATATATTTTCCGCTCATCAACCGCCCTGGAAATAGCCCGAAATTTCGTTTTGTTGGAGAACGAAAAGAAAATCTCCCGGAGGGGTACATCCATCAGAGAGAGGACAATAAGGGTAGAGGCCCCCCGCCGGCCAGATATGGAGTTCAAAAAACCACCCCCGAGACGTAAGGAATTCAAGCCAATACCTCGGAATAACCAGGAAAGAGGAATCCCTAACCAAGTAAACCACGTAGTCAGGGAAGAAGCATACATTCCTATGAACAAGCCACTAGGACAAATCGTCATGGAGATCCAGGAAAAATTCCTCTTGATAGAGCCTAACCTCAGGAGATTCCCCCCAGATAAGAGAAATAAAACATCCTATTGCGTACACCATAATTTGAGAGGACATCCGACGGACGGGTGCAAAGACTTACGGGAACAAATGGAAGACTTGGCTCGGAATGGATATTTAAATAAATACATTGACCATGAGGTTATGGCGGCTAGACAGAGGGCACAGCGCCGACATGTAAACATCATCGCAGGAGGGAAAACACTAGCCGGAGATTCTAACCGGTCAAGAAAAAACTACAGCCGGGCTCTGGGGTCGGAGGTACTAGAAGCAGAACAGTCCTCGGGAATACAAGGTGGTCGGTTGGTACCAATAATGTTCACTGACGAGGATGCCCGAGGGGTGAGTTTCCCCCACGAAGATGCGTTAATAATCAAGGCAACAATCGGTGGTTCAGAGGTAGACAGAATCCTGGTGGATCCCGGGTGCGCAGTGGATATAATCTCCAAAGAGGCTCTGGAAAGCCTTGGAGTGGAGTATGCAGCTCTAACCGACGATGACACTCCCCTATACGGCTTCGGGGGTTCAACGGTCATCCCAATGGGGATAATACAATTAGCAATGACGATCGGAACTCGTCCCCGGACTCGGACATTTATGATAAACTTCACGGTGGTGGACTGCATGAGCAGTTACCAAGTCAATGTCGGTCGACCTTTCATGATGAAGACAAAGGCAGCAATGTCCTACTATTACTTAAAGTTAAAATTCCCCACCCGGGAAGGGATCAGAGTCGTGTGTGGGAGTCAGAGGATAGCCCGGAGCTGTTTTGCCACCCTCTCACGGGAAACCCTCTGCATAGAAGGAGGTACCCAAAAAAGACAAATGAATGAAGACAGAGAAGAAGCAAGGGGGAACACAGGTCATCGGCCAAATAAAGTTGCCCGGTTAGGGACGGTCGAAGAACTAGAAGAGACGGAACTTTTCGAGACTGGGAAGAGCGTAAAGATAGGGGGAAACTTAGACGAAACCCTGAAACAGGGCCTGCTGAGGTGTCTAAAGGAGTACTCGGACGTCTTCGCATGGGGGCACGACGACATGCCCGGGATTGATCCGAAGTTCATCAATCACCGCTTGGTAGTAAACCCGTCACACAAGCCAGTCAAGCAAAAAAGAAGAACCTTTAATCAGGAACGGTGCATGGCAGTATCTACCGAGGTGGACAAATTATTGAAAGCTGGTTTCATTAGAAAAGTAAAATACCTGGAGTGGGTATCAAACATAGTATTGATGAAGAAGTCAAACGAAAAATGGAGGATGTGTGTGGATTTCACCGACCTCAACAAGGCATGCCCGAAAGACAGCTTCCCACTACCAAACATAGACCAGCTAGTAGATACAACAGCCTTCCAGTGACTGCTAAGCTTTATGGATGCCTTGTCAGGATACAACCAGGTCAAGATGCACGATGCATACGAGGAGAAAACAACTTTTGTCACCGATCAGGGGCTTTACTGTTATAAAGTAATGCCCTTCGGACTGAAGAATTCAGGGGCAACCTTTCAAAGGCTGGTCAATAAAATTTTCAAACCGCTCATTGGCACGTCAATGTTGGTATATGTTGATGACATGATAACAATGTCTAAAGAGCCAGAATGTCACGTGACCGATCTAAAGAAAACCTTTGAATTACTAAGGAAACACAATTTAAAGCTCAACCCGGAGAAATGTACTTTCGGAGTGGCCTCAGGGAAGTTTTTGGGCTACATGGTAAGCTCCCGAGGCATAGAAGCAAATCCACAAAAGATCCAAGACGTATTGGACTTAAAGTCTCCCAGGACAGTAAAAGAAGTGAAAAGTCTAACCGGCAGATTGGCCACGCTCAACTGATTCATCTCTCGAGCAACAGACAAGTGCCACCCCTTCTTCAAAGTCATTAAGAAAGCCAAAAAGGAAATCGACTGGACGCCGGAATGTGAGGAAGCCTTCTTATAGTTAAAACAATACCTAACACAGCCCCCACTTCTAGCAAAACCACTCCCATGGGAAACCTTATACTTGTACTTAGCCGTCTCAGAGCATGCATTATATTATGTCAGCAAAGCTCTGTTAGATGCTGAGACCCAATATCCGGTACATGAACTGGTCGCCCTTTCATTGATCACTGCAGCCCGGAAATTACGACCCTACTTCCAAGCCCATCCTATTGGGGTTTACACCGATTATTCTCTGAGATAGATTCTGTAGAAACCAGAAGTTTCGGGCAGGTTAATAAAGTGGTCGGTGGAGTTAAGTGAACACGACATTTCTTACCTCCCAATGATGGCAGTAAAAGGGCAGGCTTTGGCAGATTTTGTCGGGGAATTCACAGAACCCCAGGTATTGACTGTGGGGGAAGGCAAATGGGAGATGTCAGTAGACGGATCTGCCAGCTCACAAGGAAAGGGAGCTGGAATCTTGTTGAAGAGGGACAAAGGTGAAGAGGTGTTGTTCACCCTGAGGTTCGCCTTCGAGGCCACAAATAATGAAGCAGAGTATGAAGCAATTTTGGCCGGTCTTAGGCTATGCACGGTAGTGGGAGTCCATGACGTAGTGGTAAGAAGTGACTCTCAACTGGCTATTCAGCAGCTGAAAGGAGAATTCCAAGCCAGAGAGCCGAGTATGATAGCCTACTTGGCAGAAGTAAAAAGGCTGGTGGAAAGAATGGGGAATGTACACTTTACACAAATCAGTCGAGAAGACAACTGTGAGGCAGACTCCTTGGCACGGCTTGCATCTTCGATAAAAGCAGAGAACCCCAGAATAGTCCCTCTAATCTGCCTCTGAGAAAAGAGCGTGGGAGAGCTCGAAGTAAAAATATTGGATAAGGATGGCAAAACCTCGTGGATACAGCCAATTAAGAAATATTTGGAAACATGGGAGACACCCGAGGACAAGAAGGAAGCCAGGAAACTAAAATTCAAAAGCATCAAGTTCTCCCTGATCGAAGAGTACTCGACCAGAGGGGCCACACAGTACCCCTCCTAAGATGTTTAGCAGAAGAAGAGGCCGATTATGTACTCAGGGAAATTCATGCGGGCATCTATGGGAGTCACACCGGAGGACAATCGATGGCCTTTAAAGCTTTAAGGCAAGGGTTCTATTGGCCTACTATGCATCAGGACGGCATGAGAGTAGTCCGGAAATGCGAAGGATGCCAAAAGAATGCCAATATTCACCACAAACCAGCAGAGCAGTTAACCACCCTGTCCAGTCCCTGGCCGTTCGCTCAGTGGGGGCTAGATATCATCAGACCAATGCCAAGGGGACGAGGACAAGCAAAGTACGCCATTGTGGCCATAGACTATTTTACCAAATGGGTGGAAGCCGAACCCCCATCACAGAGAAGAAGGCTACGGAGTTTCTGAAGAAAAATATTATCTGCAGGTTCGGAATCCCTCGAGCCGTCATCACAGATAACGGAAAATAGTTCGATAGCAAAGGCTTCCTGAAGCTCTGTGAAGACCTCCAGATCGCCTTACAATTCCCCTCACCAGCCCATCCCAAGTCAAATGGGCAGGTTGAGGCCACAAACAAAACCATTAAGGCAAATCTTAAGGCTCGGCTCGGATCCTTCAAGGGCTTATAGGTCGAGGAATTACCGGAAGAGTTGTGGGCACACCGGACAACCTATAAAAACTCCACATGAGAAACTCCGTTTGCCTTATCATACAGATGCGAAGCATTTATCCCAGCAGAGATCGGAATGACTACCCACAGGGCCCGTCATTTTGAGAACAAACGAAATGAAGAACTTATCAGAAGTCACCTCGATCTAATCGAAGAAAAAAGGGAGAAGTCGGCTATGAAAACAGCAATCTATCAACAAAGAATGGTCCGCTTCTACAACAAAAGAGTTCGGACCCGTGCCTTTCTTCTAGGCGACTTGGTATTAAGAAAGGTCACCCTGAACACCCGAAGGCCGGAGGAAGGCTCATTAGGCACCAAATGGTAGAGGTGGTAAGGCTAGGGGTCTACATTTTAGAACAGATAGACGACACCTGATTAAGGAAACCTTGGAATGCCGAGATGCTAAGAAGGTATTTCCAATAGACTCCCTTTCTTTTTTTCTTTTCTTGCAGCAACCCAACAAGGGTTAAGAGAACAGTGTAAAATCCATCTCGAAATACCCCGCAGAGAGTTGTAGAGAGGGTAGTAAGTCCCCGAATATGAATAAAACTTTCTCTTTTAATTTCCACCCACTCTTTTAATTAAAATTGAAAGCCATATTCAAAATTACGGGGACATACTCGATACAGAGGGGTGATCAGAGGTCGAAGCATCAAACCCATGACAGACCGATCACAAGTGCTATCATAAAAATCCCGGGCATAGACAATCCGACCTAACTCGCTCCACTTTCAAAAATCAAGACCACATCAAGGGATAAGAAGTATAAAGGAGCACGAGAACCCTTCGTAGTAGCCGGAGCTCAACTACCCCACAACTTATATTTACGGGGGACATGCCAGGATAGTAATCACGGGGAGGGAGTGCCCCCGTAGAATAACCTACCTGACCGGTTTGGGAAATACAACGCAAGGAATGCACTGCCATATGTTTTGCCTACCCAATGGATCCGTGAGAAGCATAGCACGGGGAGGGGTGATGCCTCTGTGGTGATTGCTTACTCTAGTGTTACCAAACATAAGGAGGAAAATGCCCTTAATGTCTCAGACACTCTTTGATCCCTATTTCCTTGATCATTCGGATTCTTGGGAAGCATAGCACGGGGAGGGATGATACCCCTGTGGCGATTGCTTGCTCCAGTGTTACCGAACATAAGGCGAAAAATGCCCTTAATGTCTCGGACACTCTTTGATCCATATTTCCTTGATCATTCGGATCCGTGGGAAGCATAGCACGGGGAGGGATGATACCCCCGTGGCGATTGCTTGCTCCAGTGTTACCGAACATAAGGAGGAAAATGGCCTTAATGTCTCGGACACTCTTTGATCCCTATTTCCTTGATCATTCGGATCCGTGGGAAGCATAGCACGGGGAGGGATGATACCCCCATGGCGATTGCTTGCTCCAGTGTTACCGAACATAAGGAGGAAAATGCCCTTAATGTCTCAGACACTATTTGATCCATATTTCCTTGAACATTCGGATCCGTGGGAAGCATAGCACGAGGAGGGATGATACCCCCGTGGCGATTGCTTGCTCCAGTGTTACCGAAAATAAGGAGGAAAATGCCCTTAATGTCTCAGACACTTTTTGATCCCTATTTCTTTGATCACTTGGATCCAAGAGAAGTATAGCACGGGAAGGGATTGTGCCCTCGTAGCGTATGCTTGCTCCAGCATTGTAAGGAGGAGCCCTCGAAAAGTACACGGGCTCCATGGAGACCTGAAGTATAGAGGATGTGCCCTTACCATTTTAAACGCTCTTTTATCCAAATCCTGGTTTGCCTGGACTCTGAATTGAAAGGTTCAGAATTATGTTTTGGAGACGTCAAACATGACGCTGTTTTGAGGCATCATTGCTGTTGTTTTTGGATAAGTGTTAAAACACCCCAGCGTTTTGATTTTATTTTCCAAGGTTTTGTTTTCGTTTTCATCAGATTTGACAAGGGGACGCCAATGCCAAAACTGATAGGGCTTCAAAAGAGGATCCACTTCCCTTCTGAATAAAACCCAAAAAATTAACCGGTTCGGGGTTGGATTCCTTCCACCGAGGGCACTTGGTTAATCGTCTCGGGGCTGGATTATTTATCCGAGGCCACTTGGTTAATCGGCTCGCGGCTGGATTCGTTCCGATCGGCTCGCGGCTGGATTCGTTCCGCCGAGGCCACTTGGTTAATCAGCTCGGGGATGGATTCGTTCCACCGAGGGCACTTGGTTAATCGGCTCGGGGCTGGATTTCGTTACGCCAAGGCCACTTGGTTTCTCTCAGCTCGGGGTCGGGTTACGTCCCACCGAGTCCATCCTTTTGGTCTGGGGACGTAACATCCCCCGAGAGCCAAGTGTTTCTCTCAGCTCGGGGTCGGGTTGTGTCCCACCGAGTCCATCCTTTTGGTCTGGCGACGAAACATCCCCCAGAGCCAAGTGTTTCTCTCAGCTCGGGGTCGGGTTACGTCCCACTGAGTCCATCCTTTTGGTCTGGGGACGTAACATCCCCCAGAGCCAAGTGTTTCTCTTAGCTCGGGGTTGGGTTACGTCCCACCGAGTCCATCCTTTTGGTCTGGGGACGTAACATCCCCCCAGAGCTAAGTGTTTCTCTCAGCTCGGGGTCGGTTTACATCCCACCGAGTCCATCTTCTCAAACTGGGGACGTAACATTCCCTCAGTGAGCCAAGTATTTCTCCTGGCTCGGAGTCGATCCTCAAGTGGACGTTTTTTGGGAGAACAACCGGAGCAAGTCATGAAGAATCAAAAAAGAAAAGTGGAATGGAAGCATACAAGATATTCACATAAATAGGGTCGTGAAAAAGAGTTATTACAAGAAAAACAAAGAGTGTTCGGGATTACACGGGGCCCCATTCTAGTTACACCCTACAATTCAGCCCGCGCAGGGGCAATTGTTTCTTCCTCAACAAGTACGAGTGTCAACTGGCTGGGCTCAGCCTCGGGAGAGAGGAGAATGGATACCACATGGACGGCTTGGGAGGCCTCGAAAATTACGGCTTCAGGAGTAGTGGCAGAAGCCTCAGACCGAATCTCTTCAAGAACAGGGGCCTCAGGTTGGTCCACTTCAGGAGCTGGGGCGATCGAGATAGATCAGGATCCATCACCTCTTCGGGAGAAAGGGGTAACCACCTTTGAAACTCCTCCTGTGAAATTTCCCCTTTACAGAAGCGGATGGCCGCGTGGATAGGCTCTATATCCAGATTGGGCAGTACCATCGGGATGATCTCGGTGCAATCTCTGACCCCCTCAAGGCGGATTGCGTCTCTCTCAGCCTCCAGCTCCGCTTCCCTCTTATTAAGCTCGTCCTGGGCCCGTACCAGCTCTTCATC
This sequence comes from Zanthoxylum bungeanum, assembly GCA_019454045.1. Classification (NCBI taxonomy): domain Eukaryota; kingdom Viridiplantae; phylum Streptophyta; class Magnoliopsida; order Sapindales; family Rutaceae; genus Zanthoxylum; species Zanthoxylum bungeanum. Next base: position 17,008 of record SKCR01036641.1, read on the forward strand.
TTTGGCCCTCAGCTTGGACTCAACGCTACGCACTTCCACCTGTAGGATTCTGTTGTCGGCCTGGGAAGCCTCCAAGTCCTTCTTGGAAGCATCAGCATTCTTCCTCTCTAGAGAGGCGGCGGCCCAGAGAGCTTTATTTGTGGTATGGGCCTCAACAGCAGCCAGCTCTAGATTCTTTATGTTCTCATCTTTACGGTCCAGCTCAGCCTCCATTTCAGAGAGTCGGTTCTGAAGCCTCTGGGCTTGGCCGCCCTCGGACAAAAGGCTCAAAAGAAGGTCTTTATTCTTGGTCGTGATATAATTCGCCTGCCGAGAAGAAATAGAAAGTCAGAAAACAAAATTGAAGTCATGGACTCTTATGTGAGAAATAAGGAAATGTGACTACCTTGGCCATTTGAGAGCATATCTCCGTAACGACGTCCTCGGGAGAGAGATCCTCGTACCTCAGAATCTTCTCTGCGGGAACCGCCTCAGCCATTTCATTAATAGCTGGTACAAGGTGAGAAGTGGCCTCCCTAATGCCCTATCCCAAGTCTTCTACACCAAGAATCACGGCGCCTTTCCATTTCTTGGAGGAACTCTCCGGCACCTTTTTCTCCTTCCAAACTGTCTGCCTCTTGCTCATGACCCTTTCTTCCTCCACCTCCCGGGTCAGCTCGGCTTCCTCTGGCCCAAACAGACGCCTCATTTTCCTGGTAGGTTTTGGTGGGCTTGGGGGTCGGGCGGAAATTATTGGCGATGCCCCGGAAGAGAGAGATAAACTCTGGGTAACTGACGGATCTGCCTCTTCAGTCACCTTTTTGGCCTCGGTTGCTAGCTGTTTCCGAGAGGACCCAGCTCCAATATGGCCGGTTTTCTTTGTTACACCGGCCAGTTGATCCAGGTATCTTGGCATTTTCGACATACCTACAAAAAAAACAAATGCAAAAAGGGTGGTCAGTCCAGAATCTGAGCAAATTCAAAATATCATCATTCTAAGCAAACAATGAGATTGGTCAGAAGGTTAGAAAAGCCCACATATCCGCCCCGGGACATTCGGAGGAGCAGTCCGAATCAGGCCCGACTCGAGAAAGGCCGCATCTTAACCAATGTTCGGCATAATGCTGAGCCCAGCGTACCCGCTCCCGGACCTGATGGGAAACATTGGGAGCGTCCCCCCAACAAGTTGGGAAAAATTAGAGAAGTTAAAATCCTATCATAAAATCAAAAGTAAGAACGCTAAGGGCTAAAGTCCTAACCTCCCGCTCTAAAGATATCCGGGACAGAGACCTCCTCTTCGTATGATCTCAGAACCCGTCTCTAATCTCATGTGGCCCAAAACCATAAATCTTTGAAGTTCTTATTGGATTCGGGGAGCTTACCGACAACGTTCGGTGAATCAGCATAAGTAGAAAGGTAATACCAACCATGGTGCGTTTTTGGGTTGGCCTTAAATCGATATAACCTCTTCACTTCTTCAAGAGATGGTTCACCGAGTCCCGCCCGACTCCAAATCACATGAAGCCCGGCCAAAATCCTCCAGCTATTCAGACTCAGTTGACAGGGGGGATCTCCATCTCGGCCAGAATCCAGGCGAAATAGCGTTGCATCGGCAGCCGATGTCCACACTAAAAAAAAGCCGGAAGAAGTGCCACTGAACCCTCGTCTGGTTTACTAGCACGGTCCATTGGACCGGAGACTTCAAGAGCAATATCTATCGGAATGTCATATCGCTGCCGGAGCAGTGCTAGGTCATCTTCAGTTATTTTGGATGGCCGATCCATATCCAAAGCCGAGCAGACAAAATCACTGGGCTTTGGGTCCTTTCGAGGTTTTCTCTGATGGTAAGTAACTTGTTCAATTTCAGAAGGGGTGGGGGTGGTGTCGAGGTCTTCTATGCTTAGTTCCCCCGAGCCCGAGGAGAGCTCTTCAACAGGAGGGGTCGAAGGTCTAGCAGGGTTTGCAGAGGGAGACCTGGGGTCAGACATCCCTGACATCCGAGAAATAAAAGAAAAAGTGAGGAGGTCAGTCTACAGCTAATTTCTAAAGCTAGAGCCTGCGGGTTCTAAATGCCCTAACGATATCCCAAAACCATAAATCTCTCCCTAGCGACATCGAGCTAAACCAAAAAACAGACCTAGGAGTCTCTAAATCCCAAAAATCCAGACATGCTTCACAAAAAAAACAAACACAACAAACACAATAGGATTCGCAACTCATGAAAAAGAAAAGCAAGGAGGACGGTCAGAAAACTTACTTGTTTCTTTCGGAAAAGATGAAAGTTTGCTCGGTATGATCTGGTTGTTCTTCAAGTTCGCTGGTCACAGTTGGGAAGGAGAATTTCCCACGATTAGGGAAGTCGAAGCGTTCATAAAAGAAAGCAACAGTGTTTACTCCGTTTTGATATAATCTGTTCGGTGCGTTTGTGGCCGTTAGATTGAACGAAAGTATCAGATATGTGCCACATGACGTCTTTTAAAATGATCTTCCAAAAAATTAAATGGACGGATGAGATTGGACGTCCTTTGCTCTGGCAATAGCGGTCAGATTTTTCACTTTTTTGGCGGGAGAACGACGGATGGTTGACAAGTGGCAGGCTCCCATCGAACCCTAGAAGTGATCTGATGGGCATTTAAGAAGATGTGACGGTTGCGCGTCTCGAGGAGCAAAATTACAAAATGGCAATAAAAGGATTTTACCTTGGTAGGAAGAAAGTCAGGCCAAACACCTGAGTCAGACCGATCAGGATGTAAGTGCGGGCCGACAAAATTTCTCCTTCAGAAGACCGGCTATTAGTTCATCAAACCATACCACTCTTATATAGTTCCCGGCACCAACTTGTATGACTCGTTGGAACCGAGAACTAGGGGACAGATGTTGATGGTGTTTTCAGGTCCTATGTTATTTAAGGAGTACGGCATGGGTAAAAAGGGTAATTTCCTTCTCGGTCAAGATCATTAATGCCGACCCGACCACTAAAAGCCAACAGTAAGGGGCCGAGCACTTTATGATCAGTAACCGACCACTCTAGACCGGATGGTCGGGCATTATCAGATCGGTAGAAGCACTCTCAGCTCAAAGGACCATCATGACCGACCTCATGAAGACTGAGCATATGGCGAGACGTGCTCCGGAAGATGAGGCATCTTATTTTTACGGACAAGATAATAAGTTATCCTACTTTAATGGGGTAAACTAGTAAGTCAGTGCCCTAGTAGGATAAAGGAAGTGAAGGTAGATTTTGACTTGGAATCCTTATGGGAAAGGGAAATTGTTCCAACTAGGGAATTCTTGTAGGAGAACGAATCTGATTTCTACACTATTATAAATAGGAGGGTAGAGTGTGCGTAAGAGGGATCAGAATCAATATCAAGATTATTATGATCAGACTTGTAAACACAAAAATAGAGCAGAGAAGCTTATTTCAGTAATAAAGTATCACATGTTCTATGCTCGTGGACGTAGGTTGGATCTGATCTATCGAACCACGTTAAATCTCTTTGTCGATTTGCGTATTTGTCTGTCTTTTGCTAAATTTGCATTTGGTTCCCCCATAACCGAACAAATTCACTATTGAGGGAGGATTGTCTCGGGAGTAATATTCCAATATTTCCCTAAGACCAAAATCAGCCGTCAACATATGTTATATGTATGTTTATTTCGAATTGTTTGAATAACATGTCATACTTAGCTAGGGTGCCCACTCTTGCATTTTACATGCCATAACATGTCATAGATGCATTATCATTATACACATAAAAATATGATTTTATGTAATTTAAAATGTTTAAATTATAATATGATATGCAGAAATCATTATTGGAATGATTTGGATTTATAGTTTAAAATTTGAATTCTATATTTGGGCTTAATTGGTGCATAAAAAATTCCATTGGTATATAGGATGAAACCCGGATATAAATTCCATAGCCGAATCCGAATGGACGGTAATATGGTCTGCACTCGGGATACAATTCCACGTACCATTGGATTTTATAACGCACTAAGATTTATTAAAATGTTTAATTAAAATTTTAACCTTTTAGAATTCCATAATTTTTAAACTTATTAGTGTCTAGTATTTTAAGAGTTAAAATATAATAGCTCACTAATACCACTCTAATTAAATTAGTTTAATGAGTAAAAATATTAGTAGAGACTAATGAAATGTTGGTGATACAATTTTAATAGTTAAAATTGATTAGCTCACTTATGACAAACTAGTGTAAATAAAAATTATGATTTAGCCGCCAGAACTTTATCCACACTAGTTAAAATAAAATATTAGATATTTTAGATAGAAACCTTAATATTTAAAATAGTGAGTGGGAGAGGGATATACGACAATATATCCCGCGATCTCCGTTGTTAGTCCAAAATGTGAGATTCAAAAGGCGCCTCGAGACGGCTTTGTTTTTGTCCCCCTACGGATGGTGTCCATTTTGGGTTATCAGGTTTGGGTCCGAGAGGATAGGGATTCTAGATGTATCTTGTGAACTGACCTACCCTACGACGGCACTTCACTCGTTAAGTCCAAGAATCCCGAAACGACGGGTTACACTCACAAAGGAATAATTAACTGTTAATAAAATTCCTTAATCGAATAAAACGGTAGTTGTTTAATAAAGGAATAAGAGTTATTCCCGCTATATTGAATTGACTGAGATTGTCTCAATCTATCATGCGAGTACTTGACCTACCCTACGGCGGCACTTACTTGTGGGATGATAGATTTCCGTGGCATAGTAATTCTCTTAGGTTTCTAATTCATTATTCATGGTTAATGCATCATGTTTAATTTTATGATAAAATTATTTGATGATTTTAATATGCGATGAATGAATATTAAATGCATGTTTATTTTATATTTCAGCCATGGTTTCTCTAATTATTTCCATACTCTCAAACGACAAACTAACGGGAGAAAACTATGTTAAGTGGAAAAGTAACATGAAAGCTATCTTGGTCTGTGAAGACCTAAAATTTGTCCTGACGGAGGAGAGTCCTCCCGAGCCGGCCAGAAATGCTGGCCAAGCTGTGAGCGATACCTACCAGAAATGGGTCGCAGCAAATGAGAAAGCCCGCTGCTACTTGCTAGCATGGATGTCTGAGGTTCTTGCTGCTAAGCATGAACCTATGGCTCTAGCATCTCAGATGATAGAGTCATTGCAGGGCATGTTTGGGCAGCCTTCGTAGCGTCAACGCCATGAGGCCATGGTCTCAGCGATGACTGCTATGATAAAGGATGGGACATTAGTCCGAGAGCACTTCTTGAGGATGATGACCTATCTCAACACTGCTGAAACCCATGGAGCTCATATTGACGAGCGTAGCTAGGTGACCATGATTATGGAAACTCTTCCGAAGAGTTTCCTGCAGTTTAAAAGCAACTATGTTATGAACAAGTTGTCTTTTACTTTGACCCAACTACTTAATGAGCTCACCCATTGCGAGTCCATGCTTGTGGATCCTCGTAAGTCCAGTGCAGAGGCAAATGTTGCCGAGTCTTCTAAATCTGCAAAGAAGAAGAAGAAAAGCACTGGAAAGGCTAAGGGAAAGCCCATGAAGAAGAAAAACAAGAAAGGCTCCAAGGATGACAAGCCCAAAGGAAAATGTTTCCACTGCAACAAAAATGGGCATTGGAAAAGGAACTGTCCTAAATACCTTGCTGAGGTAAAGGAGAAAAAGGAAACATGTAAATATGATTTACTCGTTATTGAATCTCTATTAGTGGAGGATGATAAATTCCTTTGGATTGTTGATTCTGGAGCCACTAACCATGTTTGTTCTTCTTTTCAGCTACTTGATTCATGGAGGGACCTTGCTGAAGGTGATTACACCATGAGGGTCGGGACAGGGGATGTCGTTTCAGCAAGAGCAGTGGGAGTTTCCAGTTTAAATTTTATTAATAATAGTTATTTAAATTTGAACAATGTGTTATTCATTCCTAGTTTTTGCAGGAATTTGATTTTGTTTCTAAACTTTGGATGATGGTTATTCAGTTTCTTTTAATAGCAATTTAGTTATTATTGGTAGAAATGGATTAACTATATACACAGGAAACTCAGAAAATAACTTGTATGTGTTAAGACCATTAACACATAGGTCACTGCTCAACGCTGAAATGTTTAAGGTTGAGAAACCTAAAACTAAACGGCCAAAGATTTCTCATGATGACACATATCTATGGCATCTTAGACTTGGTCACATCAATCTTGACCGGATAAATAGATTGATAAAGAACGGAGCCTTAAACCAGTTAAAGCTCGGGACTTACAGTTTGTGAATCCTGTTTAGAAGGTAAAATGACCAAGAGACCTTTTACTGGAAAAGGTATAAGAGCCAATCAACCACTTGAGCTAATACATTCGGACGTTTGCGGACTGATGAATGTAAAAGCCCTGAGGTGGTTATGAATACTTCGTCACATTCATTGACGATTATTCAAGATATGGGTATGTCTACCTAATGCATCACAAATCAGATACCTTTGAAAAGTTAAAGGAGTATCTGCTGAGGTTGAGAACCAATTAGGTAAGACAATCAAAACTCTGTGATCAGATCATGGAGGGGAATACCTCGACAGAGACTTCGAGGAATTCTTAGTTGAGCATGGGATAGTATCCCAGCTCACACACCTGGAACACACAGTAAAATGGTGTTGCATAAAGGAGAAATCGACCCTACTAGACATGATGAGATCTATGTTTATTATAGCTCACTACCTAGTTCGTTATGGGGATATGCACTGCAAACTACAATGCATATCCTTAATGTAGTTCCATTAAGTCTGTTCCTAAGACTCCCTAGAGTTGTGGCATGGTCGTAAAACTAGTTACGACATTTCCGTATATGGGGGTGTCCATTACATGTGCTGAAGAATAAGACTACAAAGTTGGAGCCACGTTCTCAGGTGTGCCTATTTGTAGGCTATCCTAAGGAGACTAGGGGTGGATTTCTTCTACAGTCCAGATGATAACAAGTGTTTGTATCGAAAAATGCTACGTTTCTAGAGGAGGACTATATGAGGGAGTTCAAACCTTGGAGTAAAGTGTTGCTCGAGGAGTTACTTGTTGGTTCGACCAGCACGCCATCATCAACGAAAATTGACAAATACATAGCACATTCGACATCTGATAGTCAGATGCAAGCTCGTCAGAATGATCTACCGCCTAGACGCAGTGGGAGGGTTGTACGATAACCTGATCGCTACTTAGGGGTTGGAGAGGCACAAGTTGTCGCATCCAGCGATGGCATAGATGATCCATTGACCTACAGTAGTGCAATGGATGACTCTGACAAAGAGGAATGGCTCAAAGCCATGAACCTAGAGATGGAGTCCATGCACTTCAACTCAGTCTTGGAACTTATAGACCAACCTGATGGGGTGAAACCCATAGGTTGCAAGTGGATCTACAAAATGAAGAGGGGATCAGATGGGAAGGTACAGACCTTCAAGGCTAGACTAGTGGCCTAGGGTTATACCCAGAAAGAGAGAGTTGACTATGAGGAAACTTTCTCACCAGTAGCCATGCTTAAATCCATCTGCACTCTTCTATCCATTGCCGCATATTATGACTATGAAATTTGGCAAATGGATGTCAAGACTGCATTCTTGAATTGGAATCTTGATGAAAGTATCTATATGATACAACCAGAGGGGTTCATCGCCCAAGGTCAAGAGCAAAAGGTTTGCAAGCTGCAAAGGTCCATTTATGGACTCAAGCAGGCATCTCGATCTTGGAATATAAGATTTGATACAACGATCAAGTCTTATGATTTTGAGCAGAATATTGATAAGCATTGTGTATACAAGCGCGTCATTGACGGGGAAAGTGGTTTTTCTTATTTTTACGTCGATGATATTTTACTCATTGGGAATGATGTAAAGATATTATCAGACTGAAAACCTGGCTAGCTAAGCAATTCCAAATGAAAGATTTGAGAGGCCAGTTATGTTCTTGGGATTCAGATACTTCGGGATCGCAAGAACGACTGTTAGTTATGTCTCAGGCATCCTATATCGACAAAATCCTTGTGCGATTTGGGATGCAGAATTCCAAGAAAGGCAATATGCCTTATCAACATGGAATTCATTTGTCAAGGAACAGTCTCCTAAGACACCTCAAGATGTTGAGGAAATGAGACATATCTCCATGCCTCAGCAGTTGGTAGTCTCATGTATGCTATGTTATGCACGAGACCGGACATCTGTTTTGCAGTGGGAGTAGTCAATAGGTTTTAATCAAACCTAGGATTGGATAACTGGGTGGCTGTGAAACACGTTCTCAAGTATCTTAAGAGAACGAGAAATTATATGCCTTTATATTCCGGTGAGGATATGATCCTAAGGGATATACAGACTCTGACTTTCAGACAGATTCAGATTCTAGGAATCTACATCTGGATCAGTGTTCACCTTAGGTGGTGGGGCTATAGTATGGTGGAGAAAAGCAATCTTGTATTACTGACTCCACCATGGAGGCTGAATATGTAGCAGCTTGTGAAGTAGCTAAGGAAGCAGTCTGGCTCCGTAAATTCTTGGGAGATCTGGAAGTTGTTCCAGATATGGATAACCACTCACACTCTAATTGCGATAATAGCGGGCGGTGGCAAACTCCAAAGAACCAAGAAGCCACAAGAGGGGAAATCAATATAGAGAGGAAATATCATCTCATCAAGGAGATAGTGCAAGATGAGACTTTACCGTCACAAAGATTGCATCCGCAGAGAACCTATCTGATCCGTTTACAAAGACCTTGCCTGATAAAGTTTTGAAGGTCACCTAGATGGTCTAGGATTACGTGACATGTCCATTTGCTCTAGTGCAAGTGGGATTGTTGGAATGTATGCCCTAGAGCTACATGTGATGTTAACGGTTTTATATGTTTTGAAATAAAAAATGCATTATTCATTTATCAAATTGTTTATTTTTTTTCGCATGTTATATATCATCTCTTAAATACCCTAGATTACTTATGTACCTTCAGACTTAGTGTATGAGTGTCATACACAAGAGGATTTAAATCTGAAGTTAGTAATCTAAATAGTCCATAGAGAGCAAACAAAGTGGGTACTTTGTTTGTGGTTTATCTATAGTACGGTCCATTCTTATTTTATGGCGATCTTGATCCAGATCGTCCATGTAGAGACATGAGAATGGAGGCACCTTATATGATGCGATCATATAGGACTGGACCCAGATGGAAATGACATTCTTATAATATCCGTTAAACTAAGAAAGTCATTTCGATCTACTAGATGGTAATATATAGATGGATCTTAATCCTGAGTGTACTATGAACTTCTGCTTGGCAGGCTATCTCCTTTGATTTACAAAGGTGAGGTTGGTGTAGCAGTCCCGACCAATAGCTACGTGCTTTGGGGACACAGTTTGTTTTGTAGCTGGGAACATTTTACATAAACATGGAGTTCACTCCTTCTTGCGAGAAGTAGATGATTATCTTTCTTAAGGGTTGATTCGGTACTTGAACGATTTGAGCGCCCAAGTCTCTCTATTACGAAAAGAAAGATTAAAATTCATAATAGTTATGAATAAATCGTTCATTAGAGAATCAATGGAACTTAAGGTAAAAATAATTAGAGGGGTATAACGGACATTATGACCCGGCTTTAATTATGAGATACTCATGAAGGGTCAATTCATATGTAATGACTATATCGGTGGACACCGACTTGGTTCGGCTTAATAATTCATCTGCGGCAACGATAGTGCAACTTCGGGTTTTTAGTGGAATAACCCGGAGTTAATAATTCGGAATATTTAATTAAAAACTTAATTAATATTTCGAGATTATTGGATCTCGGAACCGTAGGTCCATTTGGTCCCCGTGCTAGCTCAATATACTATAGCGGATTTAGTATAATTGGATAGTCCAATTATATACTTACAAAAGAATAAATATTTTTAATATGATTAATAATATTAATTAAGTCACACCTGGAACTATATATTAAAAGTTAATATATGATTAATATAATAAATGATTATATGATAATTATTTATTGTTAATAATTAATTTATATATGATATAATTTAATGAAGGCTATGTTGGGTTTCTATTAGGTCCCAATGATCAAATCAAGAAAGAAACACATATGTGAATACTCGTAAAAGCATGGCGGAATCATACTTACAACGATCGGTTGAGGCGATGCGAGGAACAACGAAAATCTTCAAGCTTTCATCCATGCAAGCTCACTGTTTTCTGCTCCAATTTTCGGCCATGGTATCCTCCATTGATGCTCCAAGCTCCAAGCTTTATTTGGTGATTCCATGCTCACAAGTTGGTTTCCCTATCACCTTAGGATGACCCTTAAGTGTGCTAGGACAAGAAAATTGCCACAATTTTCTCTTTGGCTTCTCCTTTGTTCTCGGCCAAGCAAGAATTAAGAAGAAAAATGGCTTCAAAAGCCGAATGGGAGAGAAGGAGGGAAATGGTTCAAAACCGTGAATGATGATGTGAAGAGAGAGAATAAATTGTGTTGTGTATATCTATTTGATTTTCCAAAAATCAAAATACAAAAACCAATTTCCTAATTCAAAAAGTCAAGGCATTAAAGCCAACCACTTCCATCACTATTCACATCATTCATGACAAGTTGTCAAATCACTCAATGTGACTTGACATCACATCAATCGATTGACTAGTGATTTGACGCTTGATGTGACTTTGTGGGCCGCACTTAAATTCGCAATGCGAGTGCGCCCGTAAACACTCCCGGGCTCGGGTTCGCTAATTCCAAATTAACGAATTTTCTGTTGCGACGTAATTTAATAATTATGCCTAGCAAAATCACTATTCACGTCGCTAACGAATTAATTCTAAAATTAACTTGTTCGCCCGAATTAAAATCTAATTTCAATTCCGCGTCGAAATCTAATTTCATATAATATATCAAATATATCATTTTATCGATTAATTCCAAATTAATCGTTCTCTCTCTTTAATTAATATTTTATCTCAGATAAAATATCTCCGTAATTAATCCTAGATTAATTTTCTCTCTCTACTAATTAATCCCAGATTAAAAAAGTGCGAGTCATACGTCATCGGTGAATCTTCGGGAAGCGACCCATGAGATCCTCAGATAAATAAAGTGCGAGTCATATGTAATCGGGATTAGTGAAAAAAATTTACGAGTTAAAATTGGTTAAATCATTAAATTATCAACTAGTATTAATAAGGTTATGTCTTTAGCCGAGCATAACCTAAGATTCATAAGATACTAGTGAGATATAAACCTTACACTTCAAAATAGTGAGTAGGAGAGGGGTATACCACAATATATCCCACGATCTCCATTGTTATCAAGAAACGTGAGATTAATAGGAGCCTCGAGATGGCTTTGCTTTCGTCCCCCTACAGATGGTGTCCTTTTTGGGTCAATATCAGGTTTGGATTCCGAAAGGATATGGACTCTAGATGTATCTGGTGATTTGACCTACCATACGGCGACACTTCACTAGTTAAGTCTAAGGGTTCCGAAATAATGGGTCACACTCACAAAGGAATGATTAAGTTGTTAATCAAATCTTCCTTAATCAAAATAACGGTAGTTGATTAATATAGGAATAAGAGTTATTTCAGATATATTAATCAATTGAGAATGTCTCAGTCTATCATACGAATACTTGACCTACCCTACGGGGGCACTTATTTGTATGATGATATATAACCGTGGCATAGTAATTCTTTTAGATTTCTAATTCATTATACATTGATCATGCATCATGTTTAATTTTATGCCTAAATGTTAGACAATTTTAATATGCGACAAATGAATGTTGAATATGCGTTTATTATTTTTCATCCATGGCATCTGCAATTATCTCAATTCTCAAACAACAAGAAAAATACACCGGGGAAAACTATGTTAAATGGAAAAGTGACATGAATGATATTTTGGTCTGCGAAGACCTTTAATTTATCCTAATAGAGGAATGTCCTCTTGAGCCAACACCAAATGCTGGCAGAGCTGCACGTAATGCCTTTAATAATTGGATTAAAGCTGATGAGAAAGCCCATAGCTATTTGATAGCATCCATGTCTGAGGTTCTTGCTGAAAAACATTAGCCTATGGTGATAACATCAGTATGCAGTCATTACAGAACATGTTTGGGCAACCTTCAGACCGGCAACAACATTAGGCAATAGTCTCTGTAGTGACCGCTAGAATGAAGGAATGCACATCAGTCCGAGACCATGTGTTAAGGATTATGTGTCATCTTAATATAGTTGAAACCCATGGTGCACGTATCAATGTGCAAAGCTAAGTGACAATGATCATGGAAACCCTTTTCGAAGAGTTTCCTGCAGTTTAAAAGCAATTGTTCTATGAATAAGTTGACTTTTATGTTGACTGAACTGCTAAATGAGCTCACAAATTACGAGTCCGTTATGATGGGTCCTCGTAGGTCCAATGCCAAAGCAAATGTTGCCGAATCATCTAAATCTGCAAAGAAGAATAAGAAAGGCAATTGGAAGGCTAAGGCAAAACCAATGAAAAAGAAGAACAACAAAGGCTCTAAAAAAACCAGTGCCAAATGAAAATGTTTCCATTGTGAACAACAAGGGCTTTGGAAAAGGAATTGTTTGAAATACCTTGATGAGCTTATAGAGAAGAATAATACAGATAAATACGATTTACTTGTCATTGAGTCTCTTTTGGTGGAGGATGTTAAATCCATATGGATTGTTGATTCTGATGCCACTAACCATGTTTGTTGTTCTTTACAGCTACTTGACTCATGGAGGGACCTTGGTGAAAGTAGCTTTACCATTAGAGTTGGGACAAAGGATGTTGTTTCAACAAAAGCAGTGGGAGTTTCAAATTTGAATTTTAATCAGAGTTATTTATGTTTGAATGGTGTGCTATATATTCATGATTTTCGCAGGAATTTGATTTCTGTAACAAAACTTATGGAATGTGGTTTTTCTATTTCATTTAATAATAAGTAAGTTATTATTAGTAGAAATAGATTAAATATATGCACATGAAACCCTGAGAATAATCTATATGTATTAAGACCGTTAATGTATGAATCACTACTTAATACTGAAATGTTTAAGATTGAAAAATTTAAAACTAAACGACAAAAGATTTCTCATGATGATACCTATTTATGGCACCTTAGACTTGGTCACATTAACCTTGACCAGATTGATAGAATAATTAAGAGTGGAGTTTTAAATCGGTTAAGACTCGGTATTTTACTTGTCTGCGAATCTTGTCTAGAAGGCAAAATGACTAAGGGACCTTTTACTGGAAAATGTATGAGAGCCAAAGAAACACTTGAGCTATTACATTCAGACGTTTACAGACCGATGAATGTAAAAGCCCGAGGTTTTTATGAATACTTCATCACTTTCATTGACGATTATTCCAGATATGTGCATGTTTACCTAATGCAGCACAAATCAGATACATTTAAATAGTTCAAAGAGTATCGTGCTGAGGTTGAGAACCAGTTAGGTAAAAGCATCAAAATTATACTATCAGATCATGGAGGAGAATACCTTGATAGAGATTTCGAGGAATTCTTAGTTGAGCATGGAATTGTTTCACAACTCACAGCACCTAGAACACCACAACAAAATGATGTTGCAGAAAGGAGAAATCGGACCTTACTAGACATGATAAGATCAATGTTTAGTTATAGCACTCTGCCTAGTTCATTCTGGGGGTATGTATTGCAAACTACAATGTATATCCTGAATGTAGTTCCTTGTAAGTCTATTCCTAAGACTCCCTTAGAGTTATGGACTGGTCGTAAAGCTAGTTTGCGACATTTCCGCATATGGGGTGTCCAGCACATGTGCTAAAGAACAACCACGTTCATAGGTGTGCCTATTTGTAGGCTATCCTAAGGAAACTAGGGGTGGATTATTTTATAGTCCAGAAGATAATAAAATATTTATGTTGATAAAGGCTACATTTCTTGAGGATGATTATATGAGAGAGTTCAAACCTCGAAGTAAAGTGTTACTTGAGGAGTTACTTGGTGGTACGACCAGTACATCATTGTCAAATATTGACAAAGACATAACAGCTTTTATATCTGAAAGTCAGATGCAAGTTTATCTGGATATCATACCACCTAGACGTAATGGGAGGGTTGTGAGACAAACTAAACGCTATCTAGGAAATGGAGAGGTGCAAGTTGTTACATCATGTGATGGTATGGATGATCCATTGACCTATCGTAGTGCAATGGAAGATACTGATAAAGGGGAATGACTCAAAGCCATGAACCTCGAGATGGAGTCTGTGTACTCTAACTCAGTCTGGGAACTTGTATACCAACCTGATGGAGTAAAACCCATAGGTTGCAAGTGGATCTACAAGAGAAAAAGAGGAATAGATGGGAAAGAACAGACTTTCAAGGCTAGGCTAGTGGCAATGGAATATACCCATAAAGAGAGAGTTGACTATGAAAAGACTTTCTCGCCAGTAGCTATGCTTAAATCCATCAGGATTCTTCTTTCCATTGTCGTATATTATGACTATGAGATTTGACAAATGGACGTCAAGACTGTATTCTTGAATGGCAATCTTGATGAGAGTATCTATATGGTACAACCAGAGGGGTTCATAACCCAGGTCAAGAGCAAAAAGTTTGCAAGTTGCAAAGGTCCATTTATGGGCTCAAACAAGCATCTAGATCTTTGAACATAAGGTTTGATACTACGATCAAGTCTTATAACTTTGAGCATAACATCGATGAGCCTTGTGTCTACAAGCACATCATTGATGGTAAGGTGGTTTTCCTTATGTTATATGTTGATGATAATTTACTCATTGGGAATGATGTAAAAATATTATCGGACGTGAAAATCTAGCTAGCTTACCAATTCCAAATGAAAGATTTTGGAGAGGCAAGTTATTTACTTGGGATCCAGATCATTCAGGATCGCAAGAAACACATGTTAGTAATGTCTCAAACATCCTATATCGATAAGATTCTTGTACGATTTGGTATGCAAAATTCCAAGAAAGGTAATTTACCTTTCAGGCATGGAATTCATATGTCTAAGGAACAGTCTCCTATGACACCTCAAGCAATTGATGAGATGAGACACATACCATATGCTTCAACAGTTGGAAGTCTTATGTATGCTATGTTATGCACGAGACTGGACATCTGTTTTGCAGTGGGAGTAGTGAGTAGGTTTCAATCTAATCCAGAATTAAATCATCGGGTAGCGGTGAAATAAATCTGTAAGTATCTTCGGAGAACGAGAAATTATATGCTTGTATATACAAGTCGGGATATGATTTTGAGAGGATATATGAACCCTGATTTTCAGACGGATGTCGATTCTAGGAAATCAACATCTGGATCAGTGTTCACCCTAGGTGGTGGGGCTATAGTATTGAGGAGAATAAATCAATCTTGTACTGTTGACTCCACCATTGAGGCTGAATATGTAGCAGATTATGGAGCAGCTAAGGAAGCAGTCCGGCTCCGTAAGTTCTTGGCAGATCTGGAAGTTGTTCCAGATATGGATAAACCACTCACACTTTATTACGATAATAGTGGTATAGTGGCGAACTCCAAAGAACCAAGAAGCCATAATAGGTGTAAGCATATTGAGAGGAAATATCACCTCATTAGACAACCTGGCTGATCCGTTTACAAAGACCTTATCGGCTAAAGTGTTTGAAGGTCACCTAAAGGGTTTAGGATTACATGACATGTCCCATTTGCTCTAGTCCAAGTGGGAGATTGTTGGGATTAATGTCCTATAGCTTCGTGTATTGTAAACGAAATTGATTATTGTAATAGTCATAGTTTTGTCATTAGATAATCTATTTTTATGCATTGGTATGGCCTCCACATTTATGTGTTTGCCATTGAAAGAAAACATTAGATGCTTAATGACAAAGTCCTAGTCTTTAGCTTATCATTTCTTATGCTTTGGTATGGCATTCACATTTTTGTGTTGGCCATTGCAAGAAAGCATTAGATGCTTAATGACAAGGTTAGTTGGCTTGTGTAAGAGAATATAATCTCTACCATTTCTCTCACTTCCAAGGTTAACATTTTTGCATTCATTCACACAAGTGCAAATGAGAGAAAATAGAGAGCGTTCAAGAATTCACAAGTGTTGTGAGAGTGTTTGAAATTCCAAAAGCCAAACACCATTGTGACATCTTTATTCTCTAAATTGTTTAGAGTTTAATCTTTGTGAGTGAAGCCCATACTTCGGTTTGTTGGTTTCGAGTCATAGTTCAGAAGATCGAGTGGTTGATCCAAGTGTGGGACATCAAAGGATTGATTTCTACTACTACAGCAAAGGAACAAGGCAAAGAAAATTTTAAAGATCCATACTAGAGCCGGTGCCCACACAAGAGACTTTCGCTGCGCTAAGGTAAGTTGTTTCCTACATATGAGTGAGGGGGGTTAGATCATTTAAACGATCTAGTGAGTGGACAATTTAAAATAAAAATTGTAATAATTTATGAAACATTCATTTTCTAAAATCAAAATTACCTCGAGGAAAGCTGATCCTTTTCTGAAAACTTTTTCTTATATGAAACTAAATCTTTTATGTGAAAACTCTTTTATAAACCATTATTCTGAAAACTATGTCTCTGAGCAATTGTAGAAAACCTGATGCATGAGGGGGTTACGTATCACCGTCCCCCTATACGCCTAAACTAGTGGTCTTGGGCTGTTACGTATCGCCATCCCCCAAGCCACTGAACTGGAGCCAGATAGGCAAATCCATACCATTGGGGCGTTACGTATCACCGTCCCCTAATGCATGCCATTGTCTTGTACCTGAATCTAGGGTCTAGGGGCGTTACGTATCGCCGTCCCCCTCTACATGTGCACATGTGATGTCCGTCAATTCTAGTAAACATCAATTCCATATTTCAGTCAAGTTACATCTGAGGTGGGTTTTTCCCAATGCCTCCAAAATTCATAAAACTCAAGATTTTAAATTAATCTTTCTAAAAATATTTTTAATCGTAAAAAAAACTGTAATAAAACTTTGGCTAACGCCCTATGTACTTTAGATATAAGTCTCATATAAAAAACAATTAAATAAAACCAGTTTGAAAAAATAGTCCACTCACGTATTTTAGGATCTAGCTGGTACCACTATGCTTCGTCGAAGAATATTACGGATCATGTGATGATCTATAATCAAGAAACTCAATTAGAATATAAGGTGTGAAATATATTTCAAAATTAGACTAAACTTCTAAATTCCACTAATACATCAACACCACATGATGTATTATGCTTGCGAGTTGTCATATTGCATGTATGTGCCTTAATATGAAACTCTTAGAGTGGTCCTTAACATCCTAGGTTGAAATTGAAATGGTATGGAACTATTTCAATATCACGTCGCGACGCCAGGTCTAGCGCACCGTGACGCCTATGCAAGCAGACCCAAACAGAGAGCATGTTTTGTTTCGCGTTGCGACACCTATCAGATCAAACCCGAGGTAGAGCCTCTGCTTATCACGCATCACGACATCAATTACCGAGTGTTGCGACGCTCATACAACCAGGCCGAGGTAGTGAGCCTCTGATTCTTATGCGTCACGGCTCTATCCTACTGGCGTCGCGACGCTCACCTGTTTCCAGACCCCAACATCAACTTTTCAATGTCTATTTTGTCCCAATGCATTTTCAACACTTCCACAATACAACCTTTACATAAGAAACTCTTTAAAAATCCATATTCACACATCTTATATCACTATACAATCACCAAAACCACCTTTTAATCTCATCCCTCTTGTTTTTACTCAACATCTAGGATTTCCAAAAATTTAGGCATTTCATAACACAATCAATTTTCTTGTTCATTATCCACCTAAATGCACTCACTAGTATATCAATAACTCTAACATAGCATCACACCATTAAAATTCCATAATCCAAGTTTTGGGTCAAGATTTCCTTATCTCATTTGACTTGATTTTCTTCAAATTCAAGTCTTCTAGGCTTGATATCCTTCTTCCTAGCTTGTTGGGGGTTAGTTTGCATTTATTTCCTCTTGAGTTTGGGTGGGAAATAGCTTCCCGTATTTCTTCCATTCCTTTCTTCCTATTTCTTTATCCCTCACATTTTCTTTCTTCTCAAATATTAAGGATGATTGAATTGTTAGGCTTGGTGCTCTGAGCGCCAATCCGAATCATATTTATGTCCGATTCATGAATACGAGCAATACCTTTTTCCATAATATTACTAATTTAAATGGTAGCACCTTTTGTCTTTTATATACGTATTCGATCTAATTTTGATTAGATTTAAACTAAATCTGGTTTAGTAATATGTATATATATTAGACAAAGACCCCATATTTACAACGTACGTAGTGCGCAGTTACAACATAGTTGGTTATAATATTACTAATATAAATGGTAGCACCTTTTGCCTTTTATATACGTATTCGATCTAATTTTGATTAGATTGAAACTAAATCTGGTTTAGTAATATGTATATATATTAGACAAAGACCTCAGGATTTACAACGTAGTGCGCAGTTACAACATAGTTTGTAATTGACATTGGGAAGTGTCACTATAAGTTGTATATCCTTAAATTAAGTTCATGTTCAAGATTTACTGACACGGGTCGGTTAGTAAAATCCACTGAGACTAGTATATGTCGTATATCGGACTTGGTCCAATGGTTTATCCCAATGAACCATGAGTCTTGTGAGACTTGTATAGACGTGTAGGTGTTTATTTGATAAATAATGAATGACTGACCTAAGATTTCCTAATAGATGGTACACCAATGTTAATAGGAATCTTCTCGGGATGAGTAGCATAGTGATTCTTTGACTTGAGATACCACAATGGATATATGAGTTATCCTCCACACTTAGATGGCAGTCACGTCACCGATCTATTTAGATCAGACCTCCGCATGTTTGTTGGGTGTGGACTCATGCTCATGATATCCTATGAGTATCAAGAAAGGATCCATCAGTTATGTATACAGAGCATAGTCCATATATGATTAGCAATTTGTTAAATATATTGCCATAGTATACTTCGGAAGTGAGTTCCGAATGTTATTTAAAGATGCTAATAGATACGTCGACGGGATTATTCCTATAGAGATTTGACGTTTATATCTATATCTCTGGGATAATCCGAATACCTGTGACGAAAGGATTATAAGTATATAGTGACCTCGACCTGTATGATTCAACGAGTTTATCTGTGGACATCATAATTTATGGGTGGGTGAATTATGGACACGAAATGGATTTCGTGACGGATATGCTTGAATCTAGAGTCTCACTAATGAAATATACTCGTAGAGCACTAGGGCATTATTATGAATAATATTGATTATTATAACTCGTTTAATGGTTAAACGAAGAATACATGCAATCTGGACCTAACAATCATTTTCGAATTAATGTGTATTTGTATTTAATACTTGATTTTTAAATACACATTAATAAAATATCCAATTGTGATATTTGGCTTATCTCATTAATATATGTATTTGAGAAATTTAATGTAAATATAATACATATATTTAAGATATTTGTATTTAATTATTTAATTATTTAATTTTTAAATCAAAAAAAATTAATTAATAAAATAAATATCTTTTGCAATGATTTTGCTTTATATGGCTTGATATTATTGGAACACTTTTTTTGGTTTGCTTTATTAAAGATACTTGTTACTTTATTAAAGCAAAACTTGTTTCAATTAAAATCAAACAAAAAATTAAATAATTGTTATTTTATTTTCTTTGAAAATTCGGCTATAGTGAATTTTGGTTAACAAAAATTGTTTTGTTTCATTTTTCATACTAACACAAGTTTAACAAATTTTTACAAAGTGAGTTGAGAGATAATTGAAGAAAGAAAGGAAAAATCAAAGCCAAAATTTTGGAATTTTTGTAAGTTTCTTACACTTTCTTCTTTATAGAAAATGTTTCGATTATTCTTAACTTCAAATTGTTTGTTAAGTTTATTTCTCTACTCTTTTAATTTGTAATTAAATTTGTTGGAAGCTTGTTTGAGGATGTTAAGCATGTATGATTAATTTATATGCTTATTAGTGTACTTAAGCTTAATAAATTATTAGATATTAAAGTTGCCATTATAGAGTGGATTAGCTATTCATAATTAACCTAGAATTATTCTTGATTAATTTCATGACGGTGAGACTTGATTGGTGTGGTAATTGGATGATTAAAGTATTGAATTTTGTCAATTTAATGTAAATTGTGAAATTAGAGTAATTTGTGAAATTAGGGTTCTTAACCCATTCCAATTTTGGGGTTTTTCATATATATGATTTAATTTGATATATATTAAATTTGGGATTAATTGGATTTGATCTTGATGTGTTTTGAACAAATTGGGCTAAATTGCAATTAATGGAAAAATCTGGGATGTTTCGGCAATTCTGGAAATTTTTTGATTTTTGTTGCGAATTTTAAATTCATGTATTAGACATGTATAAATTATTTTGGGATTGATTTAGAATCAATTAAATATGTATTTGATATTTTAAGGATAAAAATGATTAATTTGTAAAACTTTGGGGTGTCATGGAAATTAATGATAAGTCTAATTTTTCAGATAAAAATTTAATTTTTATTTATTGAGTTATTAGAATAAATTGGTTTATTTTAATTGCCCAACATATCCAGGGATCTCTTGGGTCGCTTCCCGAAGATTCACCGATGACGTATGATTCGAGCATAATTAATCTGGGATTAATTACGGAGATATTTTATCTAGGATAAAATATTATTTTAAGAGAGAGAACGATTAATTCTGAATTAATCGATAAAATAATATATTCGATATATTAAATGAAATTAGATTTCGACGCTGAAATAAAATTGGATTTTAATTCGGGCTAACGAATTAATTTAGAATTAATTCGCTAGCGACGTGAATATTAATTTTGTTTGGCATTATTATTTAATTAAATTTGATTTAATTACGTCGTAACAGAAAGTTCGTTAATTCGGAATTAGCGAACCCGAGCCCGGGAGTGTTTGCGGGCCCACTCGGATGGGCCCACAAGTCACATCACTAGTCACATCACTTGTCACTTTGAGTGATGGGTTTTGGTGACAATGATGATGACTTGCCTTACACACTTTGTATTGATGATGGCTTGTGTAAGACTTTTACCAAAACTTTGGTAAATCATTTATTTTGATTTTTGAAATCAAATTGAACAAGTAAACACACACATCTCACTCTCTCATCATTCACGTAACTTTGAGCAAAACCAAATCTCCCAATTTTTCTTCATTGCCAATCATCTAAGGCTATCACCTTCAAGGAATCATCACCAAGTTGATAGGGAAACCATCTCAAGAGCTTGGAATCCTCTCAAAGCTTGGAGCTTCTTCATCTTCAACAAAAGACCACATTGGCCGTGACTTCTACAAGGACAATGAGAAGGAATTTTTGAACTTGACGCATCCATAAACCGCTCATTGTAAGTATGATTCTGCCATACTTCTTTATTGTATTCACATTATTTTCATTGCTTGAATGATCTTGGGACTATAGTAGAAACCAACACATTTTTGTTTGAACAACATAGCAGTAAGCTGGAACTCTTCCAAGCAAGAGACTTTTGCCGATTCAACAACAGAAGCGGAATATATTGCTGCAGCTGAGGCAGCAAAAGAGGCAGTTTGGATCCGTAAATTCCTAATTTGATTAGGAGTAGTTCCGTTAGCAGTTGGGCCCGCTCCTTTATATTAAGACAGTAACGGGGCTATAGCGCAGGCTATGGAACCGCGGTCTCATCAACAATCCAAGCATGTTCTTTGACGTTTCCATTTGATTCGTGAGATCATACATCATGGCGATGTGAAGATCGAGAAGGTCGCATCAGATGACAACATTGCAAATCTGTTGACGAAAGCTATTCCTCAGCAAAGGTTTGAGCGACATGTACATATTTCTGGTGTTAGATACTTGAGTGATTGGCTATAGGCTAGGTGGGAGATTGTTAGACAATTATGACCCATAGCGTCACTATTTGTAAAAGACATTGTGGTTTTTGTACAAATTAACTATGTGACAATGGAAATTGCTATTTTATCATTTTGTAATTAGATTACTTGAATATATAAAATGATAAAAGTCCTTATGATTAGTTCCAGATTATAAGATATGAGACAATATCAATCCATTAAAAGTTTAATCATTAAATATCCCTAGTCGTAGTATTATCGAGATTGGACATCGATAATGCGGAATAGACTAGTATTACACTTGTGCACGTTATGGAAGCGTAACGACATAGTTCTCATATATTTGGGTATTGGATACTCATGCAAGTGTAATATGAGGTTCTGTTTACCGAAGGTACGGGAACATCTTTGCTCTGGATAGACCCCACAGAATCTCATTGGTAGTATAACTATGTGTCTATGGGAATCCGCATTAGGGTAGGTGTATTTGGTCTTAACCTGAGACTTGCATCGCTAATACTTGTGACAATCAGTACGCTTTGGTTTTGGTCGTCCTGGGCTTTAACATGTTTTGTGTACACCTCTTCTAGGTTTATTGAGAATCGTAGTGTATGGGTGTGATGTCAAGATGGAAGTATCACTTCAGTCATATGGAGATGACGATCACGCAAGGATATAGAACTGGTACTCTATTATGTTGCAACTATCGGGATAATATGACAAGGTCATGATTATCCGATTAAAGAGACTAGTTGCTAGTGATCCGATATATGTTTCGAACGGGGTAGACACTATTCTAGCCCCAGACCTAGCATGTGACATCTGATACTGGATCGAAATACGCAATACTATGTATACTACGCCTGACAAAGATTATATATTCCTTAAAAGAATATTTCTGGAGAATTTGGTAGGCATGATGCTTTGCTAGAAGCCAACCATGTCTTGTAAATTGGTAAAAATGTGGTACCGGGTACGGCCCTGTTCGGATAATTCGACGACCGGATTTACTGCCAACATATCCAGGGATCTCATAGGTCGTTGCCCGAAGATTCACTGATGACGTTTTACTCGAACAGAATTAATCTGGGATTAATTATGAGAGACAGAAAATTAATCTAGGATTAATTGCGGAAATAATTTATCTTGGATAAAATTCGATTTGAAGAGAGAGAACGATTAATTTGGAATTAATCAATTAAATAATATATTCGATATATTAAATGAAATTAGATTTCATAGCGGAATTAAAATTGGATTTTAATTCGCTCGAACGAATTAATTTATAATTAATTCGTGAGCGACTTTCGTAATAATTTTGCGAGACATTATTATTTAATTAAATTTGATTTAATTAAGTCACAACGAAAAATTCCTTAATTCGGAATTAACGAACCCGAGCCCGAAATTTGTTTTCCGGGCCCACTCAGATTTTGAATTTAAAGTGGGGGCCCACATCAAGTCACATCACTAGTCAAACACTTACCTTTTTGGTGATGGAAGTTAGTGAAGACTTTGATGTTAGCTTGTAAAACACATTACCTTTATTTTAATTGAAGTGAGTGACCTTTACCAACTTTGTAAGATTTGGTATATAGTTTTGAATTTTGGAAAATCAAATACACACACACACTTCTCTCTTCTTTCTTTTTGGCGTGAATACTCTCAATTTTCTTCTCATCTCCAAAGCCGAGAGTTGCTTCTCTTGATTGGGAAATTTTGTAGAAAATTTTCCTAAGCTAACACTTAAAAGAAGTCTACAAAGGTGATAGGGAAACTTTCCCATTGAGTTTGGAATTCAAAGATAAAGTTTGGAGCTCAACATACCATCAAATGAGAGCTTGGAGCACTTCTCAAAGGAGGAAAATTTTTGTTATCTCCACATCCTACTTAGCCGATCAAAGTGAGTATTTTTCCGCAACTTACTTTGTTAATTCAAACATTTTTATGCTTAAAAGATACTTGGCATGTTCTAGGAGAACCCAACAAAAAGAACCTTAGACATCTTCCGTATAAGTTCAAAAGGATATCAGAATCATTTATGAAGTATTTGATACTTAATGGTTCTGTTGTTTTCTTATCAAATAAAATTATCCTATAACTTATAGTGGGAGCGATATTTGATATCGATTTCAGAAGTTAGCATTGAATCATAGATCTAAGATTGTTCGTAGTTTACTACAATCAAGTTTTGAACTTGATTAAGCTTTTGTTATGAATCGTTCATAAAATGTGAAAATTGTTTGCAAAAGCAAAGTGAGCTTATTAAAGGTTTGACCTTTATAGTATGATAATGAGAAATGTTATACTCAGCAATCTATTATAGATTCCGAGGAAACTTGTCTCTAATCACACTAATTGAACAATTAAAAATCTGTTGGTTAATGTTGATATTAAACTATGTATTTTAGCTAGGAATACAAAGTGGCGTTCCTGAATGGTTTCTTCGAATAAGAGATCCATTGTGATTTCTTTGTTTAAAGAGTTCATTCTAAAATGGCCCAGGAGTTTGTATTCTGTTAAGATCACAATTGATATACCGGCATATAGAGCCTATTGTAGACTCAGATGAGCTTTCCGGAAATATGTGTTATCTAATTTTGATAACAGTCAGATTGACTGATTTTATCAAAGCATAGAGAATACATATGTGACAGTAGGGTTAGTAGGAGCGTACATATTTCTTTCTAGTATTGTATATCCTAACAATATAATCATTATTAATATAATAATGAGATGTTTGTGGGGTAAAAGATTTACCTAAGTCTTCTTTTCTCTGTGAAAGCAATGGGAGCAGCCTCTGTTATATTTGATATAAAGTTTCATATATCATATAAAACTAAGAGACTTGTGAGATGCCCTCATTAGTCATGCATTAGATATGATCTAATAAAGGACACATCAAGACTATATGTGTAACAGTTAGTATAACTGTTTGAAAGTTAATGTGTCTCTTGTATATAGTATTAATCTTTAGTAAATGATGATTCCTTTGTCGAAAGAGAAATTGATTGGAATGTCTAATCAATCATATGCATCATAGGATGATGGAATAATGAATACTATATTATGTGTGATTAAAGATATCAATTTAATCGTAATTGTTACGAACTATTTTGATATGTTGTAGACCCTAGGATGTTAGGGTTGGTGCTCAGAGTGCCAATCTGGATCGTATTTATGTCTGATTCATAAATACGAACAATTCCTTTTTCCATAATATTACTTATTTAATAGTAGCACCTCTTGTCTTTTATATACATATTCGATCTAATTACGATGAGATATCTAATTATGATTATATTGAAACTAAATCTGATTTAGTGATACGTGTATATTAGACAAAGACCCTATGATTGACAACGCAGTGCGCAGTTACAACGTAGTCTGTTATGATATTAGGAAGCGTCACTATAAGTTGTATATCCATAAATAAAGTTCCTGGTCAAGATTTAGTAACACGGGTCTGTTAGTAAAATCCACTGAGACTAGTACATGTCGTATATCGTGACTTTGTCCGATGGTTTATCCCAATGAACCATGAGTCTCGAGAGACTCGTATAGATATGTAGGTCCTTATTTGATAAGAAATGAACGACTCACTGAAGATTTCCTAATAGATGGTACACCAACGTCAATAGGAATCATCTCGAGTTGAGTGAGCATAGTGGTCATTCGACTTGAGATACCACTGTGGATATATGAGTTATCCTCCACACTTTGATGGCAGTCACGTCACTGATCTATTTATATCAGACCTCCGCCTGTTCGTTGGGTGTGGACTGATGCTTATGATATCATGTGCGTATCAATATAGAATTCGTCAGTCCTGTGTACAGGGCATAGGCATCCTATACGTGTTTGCGATCTAGTAAATCCATGGTCGTGGTATAACTTCGGAAATATGTTCTTAGTGTTATTTAGAGATCGTAAATTTGAAAGTCGACTATATTATACTGAAAGGATTTAACGTTCTTATCTATATCCCAGGTATAATATGGATATCCTGTGACGGAGGGATTATACGATCCCGTTAAATAAAACACAACCTTGACTTTGGCCAACAAGCTGTATGATATTTAACTAGGTAAATCTCTAAGATCAATTGGATCTCATCCAATTCCTAGATCCGGTAGGTGGACCTCTAAGTCCGAAACATATATACAATATATATGCCAATATATCCAATATATTTTCCAAACCTTTTCCTCTGAATCAACTAAGCCTTGGCTTTGGCTCAACAAGCTTAATGATTCCAGTTAAGCGGGACCCATTGACCTTGGAAAACTTCATAATCCATGTCGATGAACAAGAAGTGACCTTGACTTTGGCCAACAAATCACAACTTGCCCAAGACATGCGATATGGAACAAAGCTTTCATGGTTCAAACACATCCGCGATGGACATTGATCTTGACTTTGGCCAACAAACCAATGTCAATCTTGGATCTTGAGAAAGAACCATTCAATGGAAGGAAAACGCTTAATATTTGATTAAGGGGTTTTTCGCGTAAATTGGCAACCAATTTATTTTCTTTGATTAGGTCCATCATACACCTTTATGCATGCATTCTAAAAGCATCATAAGGCGCGATAAATAAAATAATAATGATATGCGGATGGATATCTCACAAATTGGTCCTAGAACAAATCACTCTATTTCCTCTCCCCGGAAAGCACCATTCTAACTTCTACCCAATTACATAATACAATAAAGAAACCTCATTACATAAAGGGGAATTGGTGAGAAGAGAATTACAAAGAGTCAATAGATAAAAACTGGACACGCAGGTCCAATTTAATAAATTATAAATTTATTACAACAATTTCTAAAATTTCCCTCACCCATCTAATATCCATCTGATATACATTATTCATACAATACATCCATGTATTCACACAAAACATGTTATTCAATCAATCTAATCCAATTAATTAATCTTTGAATTAAGTGACCATCCAATGTTCAAACAACGATTTGATTTGCGCGAGTCCAACTCGTTAAAGAATAAGTACTCAAAGTTCGTATTCTTGAATTATATCGAACTACAATTTTAAATCCGATTTAATTTGTATTCAATACTAATTTGTATTTAATTCTAAATAAAATAATTACACTTTTTAATGTGCCTTTTAGACTTGGATTCTAAATCCAATCTAATCTAAATGGGTCTCAAAGGCCCAATTAACTTCCAATATTAATTAATTAAAGTCCAATGGGCTTTCAATTAATTTCTTAAGGCATGGACTTTGGCAACCAAAGCCCAATAAGGAATCACCCTTTGCCATAAAAATAATTTTGGCCCATTAGGCCCAATTAATTATTTAAAGGCTCATTTATTATATTTGGACTTAATGGTATGGTATTAGGCCCAATTTGGATCCAATCCAATTGTCCTAAACCAACTTGGCCCAACCAAGCCCATTAGGCCCAAATATAACAATTTTAGCTCAATTCCAAATTTAAGCCTAATTAATTAAATTCCAATATTCCAAATATCACAATTTATTTAATTAAAGTGTATAGCCATAATTAATTAGTCAAATTAACATTTCCAAAATACCAATTTAATTAATTAATAATGCTTTATCATATTTAATACATGTCCAACATAATTGAAGAAAATCAACCTCATTCCATGCTCTACAAGTCACGGCAATATGGGTATTTTATATCCGATTTTGATTTCAATCCAATTAAATCACAAATCAATATACTCATGCATTTTAAACACATCCAATGGTCTAAAAAACAAAAATCACCATAACATACAAGGTCCAATAGATTCGGCCAAGCTATGCAATTTGGGGAAATTTTATCTAATCATTTTTTCTCAAAATTAATCATGCATAACTGTAAGTTATCATACTCTAACCATACCCAAACCATCAATTTAAAGAAATAATGCATAAATCACAAAAGCCCCATATTAAAGTCTATGAACCCTAATTATTTCATGCTTAAAATTGGCTCTGATACCATTGTTGGGTTCTCTAAGAACATGCCTAGGATCATTTAAGCATAAAAGATGTGAATACTCGAAGTAAGATTGCGGAAAAATACTTACAACGATCGGTTGAGTAGATGTAGAGAATATCAAAATTTTCCTCATTTAGAAGTGCTCCAAGATCTCCTTTGATTGTATGTTTGATTTAGCTCCAAGTTTGATCTTTGATTCCAAACTCAATGGGAATGGTTTCCCTATCACCTTGGATGACTCTTTAAGTGCTAGCTTAGGAAGAAAATTGCAACAAAATTCTTCCTTATGTTCTTGGTAGTTCACGGAAAAAGAGAGGAGAGGAGAGAGTTTTTGACTTTTTGATATTTTGATTTCTAAAATCAATTACCACTTATCAAAAGTCAAACTCAAATTTTGGTATATGCTTTACCAAAAAAAGCTAAACAAAGTTTTGGAGGGAAAAAAGCTTTTAATGCCTCCAACTACTTCCATCACCAAAGTGACACTTGATGGACAAGTGATGTAAGTTGGTGGGAACCACTTTAATTAAAAATTCAAGTGGCTTGCTCAACACACTTCGGGCTCCAGTTCGCTTAATCCGATTAAACAAATTTTTCGTCGGGACATAATTAAATCCAATTTAATTAAATAATAATGCCTTGCAAAATTATTACGAACGTCGCTCGCGAATTAATTCTAAATTAATTCGTTCGCCCCAATTAAAATCCAATTCTAATTCTGTTATGAAATCTAATTTCATTTAATATATCAAATATATTATTTAATCGATTAATTCCAAATTAATCGTTCTCTCTCTAATTAATTGAATTTTATCCCAGATAAATTCTTGCCGTAATTAATCCCAGATTAATTTTCTCTTTCTAATAATTAATCCTAGATTAATTATGTTCGAGTCATACGTGATCGGTGAATCTTCGAGAAGTGACCCATGAGATCCCTGGATATGTTGGCAGTAAATCCGGTCGTCGAACTATCCGAATACGTGCGTACCCGGTACCACGTACTTACCGATTTACAAGACATGGTTGGCTTCTAGCAAAGCACCGTGCCTTCCCAATTCTCCTGAAATATTCTTTAAGGAATATATAATCTTTGTCAGGCGTAGTATCCGTAGTATTGCGTATTGCGATCCAGTATCTGATGTCACATGCAAGGCCTAGGGATGGAATAGTGTCTGCCTCATACGAAGCATATATTGGATCACAAGCAACTAGTCTCTATAATCGGATAATCATGACCTTGTCATATTATCTCGATAGTTGCAACATAATAGAGAATCAGTTCTGTATCCCTGCGTGATCATCATCTCCATATGACTGAATTGATACTTTCATCTTGACATCACACCCAATACACTAAGATTCTCAATAAACCCAGAAGAGGCGTACACATAACCTGTTAAAGTCTCGGACGACCAAAACCAAATCGTATTGATTGTCGCAAGTAATAGCGATGCAAGTCTCAGGTTAATACCAAATACACATACCCTGATGCGGATTCCCATAGACACATAGTCATACTACCAATGGGATTTCGCGGGGTCTATCCAGAGCGAAGCTGTTCCCGTACCATCGGTAAACACAACCTCCTATTACACTTGAATAAGTATCCAATACTTAAATATATGATAACTATTCTGTTATGCTCCCACAACACGCACACGTGCAATACTAATCTATTCAGCATTATCGATGTCTAGTCTTGATAATACTACGACTATGGATATTTAATTATTAAACCTTTGTGTATTGATATCGTCTCATATCTTATTAATCCGGAACTAATCATAAGGACTTTTATCATTTATATGTATTCAAGTAATCTAATTACAAAATGATAAAATAGCAATTTCCATTGTCACATAGTTAATTTGGACAAAAACCACAATGTCTTTTACAAATAGTGACGCTATGTGTCATAATTGTCCAACAATAATAATAATTATATTAATTAATTATTTAAATATTTAAATGTTAAATATTTGAATAATTAAATAATATTCATATTACATAAATGTTATTCTATATGTTTAGTTATTATTGATACATGTGGCATGTTTTAATTAAGCTTTAAGTGTGCAAATTTGATTTGTCCAAGTTAAAGCTTATCTTATCTTTATTTTAATTTAATGAAATTAAAATACAAAATTGACAATTTTGCCCCTCCAAAGTCGGCATCTTGGATTTAAAAAGGGGAAAATTTTATTTTCTTCTTAGCTTTGCTTCCATGGTCGAACCAACCTCTCCAAATACTCTCCAATTAAGTTTAAAGAAACAAAGAAGAAAGTGAACTAAAAATCAAGAAAAGCTTGTGGAAAGTTGAAGATTAAGAGGTAATCTTTAATATTCTTGAGTTTAGAAAATTAGTTTCTTGTTCTTGAGATACTAGAATAGTTCTAGGGTTTGCTTACTTCCTAGAATTTGGGGCTTTTGAATTTGGAGGATGGATTTGGAGGCATATTGCATGTGTGAAGTTGATTTGGATGATATTATTGTAATTATTATCCAATTTGATCATTTGTTGATATTTTTCCATTCTAGAGTGTTATGACCACTCTTGTAATTCCTAGAATTATTCTTGGGATGTTCATTTGTGGTGACTTTGGTTGGTGTTAAGATTAATATGATTAATGTTGAAAAATTGGATTTTAATCATGAAAAATTGATATATTTAGCATCTGGATAAGATCTGGAAATACTGTTCATATGGTGATGAAAATAATGTCATATAAATGTGTTGGATGTGTTTTGGGTGTTGGAACAATTGCCGGAAATTATTTCGGAGTTGAAATAAGTGAAAACGGTGAAAAACGGCGTTACCGGGTGACTTTTGAGCCAACCGGATGACGGCTGCCCAATCAGTGAATTTTTCACTGTTCGGGCAGCCCATGAACTGCCCTAATACTATTGGGGCTGACCTGGGCAGCCATCATGTGTATTGGGTGGTCGGTTCGGTCAAAAACGTATTTTATGCCATTTTGCAGAAAAACATTTCCGTAAAAGTTTCGCGACGTTTCTTAACT
Organism: Zanthoxylum bungeanum; assembly: GCA_019454045.1. Lineage (NCBI taxonomy): Eukaryota > Viridiplantae > Streptophyta > Magnoliopsida > Sapindales > Rutaceae > Zanthoxylum > Zanthoxylum bungeanum. Next base: position 47,960 of record SKCR01036641.1, read on the forward strand.
ATTTATGTTGCTATTTGATATCGAATAAATATGTTTAAGTGAAATATGAATGAATTATTCATATTGGATATTGAATAATTCATTCGGTATTTTAAAATATTTTAAAATTACAATTTCGCCCGAACAGCGTTTTCGCCGCGCCCTTTGCCCAAAACCCCAACAAAAATGGTATGGTAGTAGGTCTGATCCTTCATCTATTACATTAATAATGCTTGATATATGATATATAATCCAATATTGATGTTTTCACATGCACAAAATCTATATGTTTCCTGACTTTTTGGTTCTACGCTAACGCGAAACTTAACGAAAATTTAATAGTTAAGTTAAGTTATGTCTTCTAAATGTAGAATTGAATTGTTTAGAAAATGATCTATATTAAAATTCTGCATATGATATAGAACAATGCTTCCTTGAGGAATATCCCCGCTTAAATAAGGCAGTAAAGTAACTAGTATTAGATGCATGTTTCTTGGTCCGTCTTGTCAATACGGTTTATGGGTATCATCTATGGCTACATCCGATATCATGCCAAATCAGTGAGGGTGTAGTTGATAGAATTTTATCCATGCCGGATGTATATTTGATACTAGATAAATTCAAGTGAAAGTGGAAATCTTGAACGTGTTAAAGCTGTCAGGACTACATCGGTAGCTTGAGTTTGTAATTGGCAAGTGAAGCCTTGATACGCCTCCGTGTGAACGTGCCAAAGCTGTCATAACGAGAAACGGTCAGGACCAAAACCTGGAGTCACAGTGACTGTGATTGACAATGAGTTTTCTACCTAATGAATATACGTAGGCGAGATGGTGCCAAAGCTGTGAGTCGAAATATATTCATGGGATCCTACTCTCACTATGGAATTCGATTTAATTATTGAATTCCCGTTCTCCGTTGGGGATTATGATATTACGTAAAGTAGTGGGAGACACTGCTGGGTTAAAAATCCATAACTAAGGCAGTGTGTAATTTTATGGAATTGCTGCTTTTGTTTTCCTTTATTCTATATTGTTGATAGAAATATACTTTTAATCCACTGCATGCATATTATTTGAATATGTTTTCTGACTTTACTTTTAGTTGCGTTTTTCTAGAATAGGTTCTAGAATGTTAGTAGACTTAGATATTGCTAGATTAGTTTAAACCATCGAGAACTGTTGTTCTGATTTTCTTAAAAAAATCAAGATGGTTAGTTTCTTATGCAGTAAGAATTGACACGAATCAGTTCATGCCTCGAGATTCTTGACTGGCATTAAGAAAACTCCATTAGGTATTTTATTTATCTTATAATGACGTTTCTTGCCTTTATTGACTTTAAGAAGTCACATGTTTTGACACAGTTTGCTAATCAATTATTTACAATTGTTGTGAATAATTGAAGGCAAATTATTAAAGTTAAAGAAAGGAGATGTGTATAATTGTGTATAGAGAATATCGATTCTCACAATACGACAACTATAGGTATTGGATACCAGTTCTCTCGTCTAGTTATTTAAAATAATGTTTAATGATTGTTTTGATATTTGATATCAGAACTTGCGACTATTGGATAGTTACTTGTTCTTAATAAACAATTGTTACATATTTTAATATGACTAGTAGTGTCGTTGATGAATAGATGAACATCAAGAAAATATTTGGTTAACTAAATAACTTAGAACAATGCTTTATGAGGTTTTATCACATAAGTATTAAATGTTTGTTCTGTATGGTAAATGATGGTTTGATATAAGATCACACCATATATCCTTATCCATTTAATGAATATTGTATTCAGGATGTGATTAAATCTCATTTTAACCAATGATCGTCATTGGACCACAGATTTATTAAGCTAATACTTTGGAAGTATCTAGTTTAATGAATTACAAATTACCTTGGATAGTTTTCTTTACTTCACAACTTGGTTAATGAATTGTCATGACTTAGTTGCGTGTATCTAAAATAATATATATTGAACGTCTTGAATGGTTCAAGAACTTTCAATATCTTTCTAATTAAACGCGGATAGAATATTTTGACTGGTTTAAAGTTATTCTATTTAAAGAGTTGAAAACTATATCATTAAAATTCATTATGAGTCTTTGAATTGTTCAAGGATGTTTGATATGATCAAGCATATGAATTTATGGCAATTAGTTCTAAAGTTATTTAATGAATTTGATTCTTACTCAATATGATTCTTCTACGATTCCATCGTGATGGAATTGATCAGTGGGAGAAATCAAATCTTATATGATTTGATTCGTTTGATATTGAGTGTTACCAAATTATTTTCAATAATCTTGGGGCTATGCTCCAGTTACACTAATTCATCCTTTTAATTATTGTTCCATTAGTTTCAACAATTATGTATATGAAATGTATAGGTAGAAAATTCGAATCTTGAAAAGTTTGAGATTGGAATCTTTCTTTTATATAATAGTTATATAATTGAAAGTATTTGCGCCTTGGAGGTACAAGTAAAAATTTATCATTTATTCTATTTAATAGAATATCGAATTCTATTTAATAGAATATTGAATTCTATTTAAAAGAATATTGTATTCTATTTTATAGAATTTCTTTTCTACGATCCCGAGCAATAAAATTATTTTATTACTTAGTGTGTAACATCAAATATTGACCATTGTAGAAAACACTTGACTTAGGGAAGTCAAATGTGAGAGTGATAAATTATAAATGGAACTACATAATTAATAAGATGAAAAGACTTAATAGGATGTCAGAATCATTTACAAAGTATTTGATACTTATTGGTTCTGTTGTTTTCTTTTCAAAGAAAATTATCCTATAACTTATAGTGGGAGCGAAATTTGATATCGATTTCGGAATTACCATTGAATCATAGATCTAAGATTGTTCATAGCTTACTACGATCAAGCTTTGAACTTGATTGGGCTTTCGTTATGAATTGCTCATAAAATGTGCAAATTGTTTGCGCAGCAAAAACAAAGTAAGCTTGATAAAAGTTTGACCTTTATAGTATGATGGTGAGAAAAATTATACTCGGTGATCTATTATAGATTCTGAGGAAACTTGTCTCAAGTCGCAGTAATTGAACAATTAAAGATTTGTTGGTTAATGTTGATATTAAACTATGTATTTTGGCTAAAGAATGCAAAGTGGCATTTCTGAATGTTTTCTTCGAATGCGAAATTCATTGTGGTTTCTTTGTTTGAAGAGTTTATTCTAGAATGGCCCTAGAGTTTGTATTCTGCTACGATCAAAGTTTGATATATTGGCTTATAGAGCCTATTGTATACTCAAATAAGCTTTCTGAAAATTTGTGTTCTCTAATTTTGATATAGTCAGATTTTCTGATTTTATCAAAGCATAGAGAATACATATTTGATAGTAGGGTCAGTGGGAGCGTACAAATTTTTTTCAAAGTATTATATATTCTAACGAAATTATCATTATTAATGTAATAATGAAATGGCTGTGAGGTAAATAGTTTACCTAAGTCTTATTTTCTCCGTGAAAGCAGTCGGAGTTGTCTCCGATATATTTGATATAAAGTTTTATATATGATATAAAACTAGAGACTTATGAGATATTCTCATTAGTCGTGCATTAGATATAATCTAATAAATGACACAACAAAACTATATGTTTGACAGTTGGTATAACTGTTTGACAGTTAATATGTCTCTTGTATATAGTATTAATCTTTCATAAAGGATGATTCCTTTGTCGAAAGAGAAATTGATTAGAATGTCTAGTCAATCTGATGCCTCATATGATGATAGCATAATGAATACTATATAATGTACGATTAAAGATATCAATTTAATTGTAATTATTACGAGTTATTTTGTTATGATGTAGACCATAGGATGGATCTTGAAACATGTTCTTTGTGATCTTTTGAGATATTAATAACTAGTTTCTTGTTCATGGAGAATATAATCTGCAACCATTAAGGTCATATTAGTTTTTATTCTAATTTTGACGTTAGATGGTCAACGTCATATAAAGTCAGAAAAGATGCAATGGGAGTGTCACGGTTGATTCTACTGTATTAGTGGAATTAGATGTAACTTAATGAAGTATTGACTTATGAAGTTACATAGTGACCTTACAGATTAGAAGTTTTAATATTAGTATTATGCTTGTGGTTGTCTGTAAAGTATTTTAGATTTGATCTTTAAATACATAGAAAACTTTATAGCTGTAGCACAATATTGATATCGCATATGAGTCATATTGATGTAGAACTTGGATTCTACAAAATATGAATGATGATGGCTAAGGAAAACAATTGAGTTTGTTGGACAGACTCAATTTATAATAGCAGACTTACTTGTTGTTGCCTACCTATTGAGTGCTAGGTGAGGTCTTGGGGGCCATGGGTATGTTATACACATTGAGATGTGTATATGATACTGTTGATTGGCACTAGAGTAAGTGGGAGAAATTTTTAGGGTTTGTGCTAAGAGCGCCAATCCTGATCATATTTATATCTGATTCATAAATACAAACAATTTATTTTTCATAATATTACTTATTTAATGGTAGCATCTCTTGTCTTTTATATACATATTCGATCTAATTACGATTAGATATCTAATTATGATTAGATTGAAACTAAATCTGATTTAGTAATACGTGTATATTAGACAAAGACCCTAGGATTTACAACGTAGTGCGCAGTTACAACGTAGTTTGTAATTGACATTGGGAAGCGTCACTATAAGTTGTATATCCTTAAATAAAGTTCCTGGTCAATATTTACTAACACGGGTCGGTTAGCAAAATCCGCTGAGACCAGTACATGTCTTATATCGTGACTTGGTTGGATTGTTTATCCCAATGAACCATGACTCTCGGGAGACTCATATAGACATGTAGGTGTTTATTTGATAAGCACTGAATGATTCACTGAAGATTTCCTAATAGATGGTACACCAACGTCAATAGGAATCATCTCGAGTTGAGCGAGCCTAGTGGTCCTTCGACTTGAGATACCACTGTGGATATATGAGTTATCCTCCACACTTTGATGGCAGTCACGTCACCGATCTATTTAGATCAGACCTCTGCCTATTCATTAGGTGTGGACTGATGCTCATGATATCATGTGCGTATCAAGATAGAATTTGTCAGTCTTGTGTGTTGGGCATAGGCATCCTACACGTGTTTGCGATCTAGTAAATCCATGGCCGTGGTATAACTTCGGAAACAATTTCCGAGTGTTATTTAGAGATCATAA
>SKCR01036642.1:0-52855 GCA_019454045.1 Zanthoxylum bungeanum
TAAAGGTTCATTAGTCGCAATTGAGATTTATGGTTAAGTTTTGGGCCCAATTGGATCCAATCCATTTGGCCTAAACCAAACTTGATAAATCAAGCCCAATAGGCCCAATTACAACTTTAAATTCAATTTCCAAAATTAGGCCCATTAATTAAATCCAAAATCCAATTTTCACAATTTAATTACCAAAAGTGGCATTATATGATTAATCAACTAAATCAACATTTCCAAAACACTAAATTAGTCCAATTAATCATACTTAATTCATAATTACATGTCAAACACACATAATGAAAAAATCAACCCATATTACATGCTTCTAAGTCTCGGCCAAGGAAGGTTATTTTGTCCGATTTGAATTCAATCCGATTAATTACACAATCGACAACGTATTAACTTCCCGAATGATTTCATACACATCCAATGTTCATAAAATCAAAATTACCAAGACATTAAAGGGCATTGTAGATTCGGCCAACATAAGGAATTTAGGGATTTTGTTCAATTCAAAATTCAATCCAATTAATTTCAAATTAACATCATCCTACATGATTCTACTCATCCAATGAATCAAAATCAAAAATTCCAAATCTCCAAATGCCTTACATACCATTCGGCCAAGCTCCATCAATTGAGGAAAATTGATCCAATCATTTTTCATTAAATTGATCCAATCAAACCTTAATTAAACATGTTATAAGCATACTCAAACATTCAATTCATTCAAATCATGCTCAAAACAGTTTACCCAAATTTTAAGCCCTACATTTTTCATGCTTGCAACATTAGCTCTGATGCCATTGTTGGTTAATTCTAAGGTCCCAAGATCAAATCAAGACATGAAAACATGCGTGAATACATCAACGGAGGTAGCGGAATACTCACATTGATCGGTTATGTCGAATTGAAGACGAATTGAACGAAGAAACTCACTGCCTTGGTGCGCCCACTGCAGCAGCCCACTGCCCTGCAAAACAGAAATTTGAGTGAAGAAACGGAGCTCCGAGCTTCGTCCGATGGATCCCGACTCATGGGTGAACCTCCCTACCACCTTCGCAAGACTCGTAAGTGTGCTAGCACTTGATTTCTCACCATGAGAAACCACTCTTGGCTTCCCTTATTCACGCCATTTCTGGTTCCAAACCAGTGAAGATTTTTCAGTTTGGGCGTGAGAGAAGAGAGCATTTTGAGAGAGATAAAATTATTGTGTAATTGATTTTGGTTACCAAAATTAATTTATATTTATGCCATAATATTTATTAAATTATAATAAACTTATGACACACAATCATGCAATGGCTTAGAGTGTCAAACACTCAATTTCATGCAAAACCATAGAGTGCATTGTACACTATCTACATGCAATGCATTAGAATTAAATAATGCATAATATGACATGTGTCATGTGGGCCCCACACGTTTCCAAATGAAAGTGGGCCTACGTGCACTCACCGTTCGGGTTCGATATTTCCAAATACCGAGCTTACGTCGCGACGTTAATTAAATCGAATAATTGCGGCTAGCGAAATTATTATTTACGTCGCTAACGAATTAATTCTAAATTAACTCGTTTGCCCGAATTAAAATCTAATTTTAATTCCGCGTCGAAATCTAATTTCGTTTAATATATCGAATATATTAATTTACCAATTAATTCCAAATTAATCGTTATCTCTCTCTCTAGACGATATTTTATCCTAGATAAAATATCTCCGTAATTAATCCTAGATTAATTTTCTCTCTCTTCTATATAATCCCAGATTATTCAAGAGTGCGAGTTGTGCGTCATCGGTAGATTATCGGGAAGCGACCCATGAGATCTCCGGATAAGTTGGCAGTAAATACGGTCGTCGGAGTATCCGAATCACGTACGTACCAAGTACTACGTTCTACCGATTTACGAGACAAGGTCGACTCCTAGCAAAGCACCAAGTCATCCCAATTCTCCGGACATATCCATTTAAGAATATTAAGATCTGTATCAAGCGTAGTATACGATTTTATTGTGCATATTGGTCCAGTATCGGATAATCACGTGCTAGGGCTGGGGCTGGATAAGTGTCTGCCCCGTCCGAAACACATATCGGATGTCTGGTAACTAGTCTCTATAATCGGATATTCATGACCTGGTCATAATATCACGATTGGATGCGCATCACTTAAGAGCACTAATACCGTATCATACGTGACATCATCTCCATTATGACTGGAGTGACACTTCCGTCTTGACATCACATCCAATACACTACGATTCCTGATAAACCCAGAAGAGGTGAACACAGAACCAGTTAAGATCCCCCAACCACCAAAACCAAAGTTTACTAATTGTCGTAAGTATTAGCGATGTAAGTCTCAGGTTAAGACTATACACACCTACCTTGATTTCGGCCTCCCATAGACACCTAGTCATAATACCAATGGGATTCCGAAGGGTCTATCCAGAGCGAAGCTGTTTCCCGTACCATCGGTGAAACACGACCTCCTATCGCACTTGCACAAGTATCCAATACTTATATATATGAGAACTATGCCGTTGTGCCCTCACAACGCGCACAAGTGCAATACTAGCCTATTCCGCATTATCGATGTCCAGTCTCGATAATACTACGGCTAGGGATATTTAATGATTAATCCTTCGTGGACTGATACTGTCTCATATCATCTCAATCCAGGAACTAATCATAGGGACCTCTCTTCATTTATATATCTATGGTGATCTAATCACAAATGACGAGAGTGCAATTTCCTTGTTACATAGTTAATTTGCTACAGCAACACAATGTTCTGTGCAAATAGTGACGCTATGGGTCATATTATCCAACAGAAATGATAGCTCAGAGCGACTCGTGATAAACCTTATCATGTCCAACAAAATTCGGTTTTTTCGTTCAGACACACTGTCTAACGACGTGTCTCGGGAGGAGTCCTCATCTGAAAGAATATATACTCTTTCATGTATGTTTGAACTTACTGCTTAAGTATTTTCCATTACGGTCTTACGTGACGGTATAATACTATAGTCGATCTGTTTATCTACTTCGTGTCGAAACTCTAATAGTTTCTGATCTGTGTTCTTCAAAAGAAACACATAACCCTAACGTGATGCCACATCCGTTAAGGTCACGAAATATTCATGTTCACATCTAGCCTAGCTAGATATGGGCCCACTAACTTCACCATGAATAGGGCTAACAGATCGGTGGCACTTTCACTATTACCAAGTAATAGTGTTTTAGGTACTTTACCTAACAAACTAGATTCGTAGACTTTATTTGAATAGTCAAATCAGTCCTAGTACCCACTCTTCAAAAGTACGGATATACGAATCTTGTTTAATTGTGTCCCAGACAACAATGCCACAAATAAGTCTCTATTGATCAAATCATTTGAGCTATTTATTTGTCATTTTATATGTTTTGAGATTTTAATTATATTCAAAATATAAATTCTGTTATTCACATCTAATGTGTTTATCTCAGTATCATCTTTATATAATGAAACACTTAGTGTTCTAGAATATAAAGGTTTATCCACAATGGATTAAACACTGATATAGAGATAATGTCTCTAGTCAAACTAGTTACATTATAACAGTTCCTAATTTAAGTACACACCCGAAGGGTAGTTCCTAAACTTAGGTATCTACGGTCGAAACAGCGACTTTCGTCCGTTTCCGATTCGCAGAGCAATCTCAGCTTGAAGTCAGTATACTGCTCAAAGCAGATTCTGAACATCAATACATATATTTTATGTACACTAAGTATTTAAAATCTAATTTCAATACTAGTAGTGAACATAACTTTGACAAACATTTTTAAAGTAAGAGCCTTGCCCTTTCTTTAATTCCTTCGTGTCTGCCATATCCAAATGGTAGTCACTTTGGGATATGTCAATTATCATTTTCAATATTTCAGGAACCTTAGGCCAAGCCTTGGGTTTTTAGAATATCGAAACGATGTGCACCTCGTGCTACATGCCCAATTGCAAACTTTGACTTTTCACCTCTAGAATAGTCAATTAATTCTCCAAGAATTATTTATTGCATTTTTAATACTTATTAAATCTAAAATCAGATTTATGACAAGTATATTAAATTAAGCATTAAAGTCATCATCACATAAATCTTCCAAAGATTTTATGCTCTACTTATTTTGCTTAATTTTGGGCTTAGGTATAATAAGTTATTTTATCAAATAAAGTAACCTATTATTTATTCCCAATTTGAAAATTAAATCATTTAAAATATTTAATCCAAGGATTATATATTTTAAATATTCAACTTTTCAATTTTCTTTCAATGATTCCAATATTTAAACTATTAATCAATTTAATAGGTACTATTTTATTATAATGATTATAATAGTCCAACTATATAATCAAATATAATCCAAATTAATTAACCTCAATTACATTGATTACTACTATAATCCAATTATAAAATCAACTGTAAACTGAAATTAATTAATTCAAATATATTGATTAATATAATCCAATTATATATAATCAAGTATAATACAGTCCAACTGTTTATTAAAACAACATTAAATATTAGTCCTCCAACTAATATTTAATATATGACGAGTGATATTTGTTTGAGCGCGTATGGCGAGTAATTGAACGAATATTGCAAATTCAATTCTTGCCTCCCACTATTTTTCGTCGAGCCTCTAACCCTCTGTCGAGTACTCGGAAACCGTGTTTCCTAGTGGGCTAGGATCCCGTTAAATATCACACAATCTTGACTTTGGCCAACAAATTGTATGATAATTAACTAGGTAGATCTCTAAGATCAATTGGATCTCATCCAACTCCTAGATCCGGTAGGTGGACATCCAAGTCCGAAACATATATCTTATATATGCCTATATATCCAATATATAGCCTAACCTTTTTCCTCTGAATCAACTAGGCCTTGGCTTTGGCACAACAAACCTGATGATCCCAGTCAAGCGCGGACCCATTGACCATGGAAGCTTCGTAATCAATGTCGATGGACAAGAAGTGGTCTTGACTTTGGCCAACAAACCACAACTTGGACAAGACACCAATATGGAACAAAGCTTCGTGATTCAAGCACATCTTCGACGGACAAGGGCTTGACTTTGGCCAACAACCCATGCCAATCTAGGATCTTGAGCAAGAATCACTCAATGGAAGAAAAGACGCATGATATTTGATGAGGGCTTTTCGCGTGCAAATTGGCTACCAATTTCATTATCTTTGTTAAGGTCTCATCATCATACACCCTTAAACATGCATTCTAAATACATAATAAAGCGAGTATGAAAATAAATAATAATGATATGCGGATGGATACTTAACACATTGATCCTAGATCAAATCTCTCCCTTTCTCACTCAAGCTAGCACTTGTATTACTTCTACCCGTTACACTACACTTCTAAAGAAACCTCATTTACATTGAGGGGAATAGGTGAGAAGAGAATACAAAGAGAATAAAGGTGATAAGGCTGGACACACAGGTCCAATTTAATAAATCGAATTTATTACAACAATTTCAAAATTGCCCCACCCGACTAATATCCATCCGATATACATTATTCATTCATCACAACCACGTATTCACACATAAGCATGCTATCAATCAATCTAATCAAATTAATTAATCTGATAATTATGTGATCATCCAATGTTCAAACAACGATTTGATTTTGCTCGAGTCAAACTCGTTTTTGCGAATAAGTACTCAAAGTACGAATTCTTGAATTAAATTAAACTACATAATTAAATCCAATTTAACATGTATTTAATACTAATTCACTATTCAATTCCAAATTAAATATTACACTTTATTTAATAAACCTTTAACGACTTAAATTCCAAATTTATCGCGTCGGGACTCAAAGCCCGATTAACGTCCAACGTCAATTCAATTCAAGTCTAATGGGCTTTAATTAATTTCTTTAAGGCGTGGGCTTCGGCAACCAAAGCCCAATCCAGGAGTAACCCCATAAGCCTAGAAATCAATTTAGGCCCATTAGGCCCAATTAAACTTTAAAGGTTTATAAGTTGCATTTGGGCTTTATGGTAGTGGTTTTGGGCCCAATTGGATCCAATCCATTTGGCCTAAACCCAACTTGATAAAATCAAGCCCAATTAGCCCAATTACAACATAATAAGCCCAAATCCAATTTAAGGCCTAAATAACTAAATTACATGAATCCAATTCCGCAATTTAATTACCTAAAGTGCATTACATGATTAATCACCCAAATCAATATTTCCAAAACATGAAATTAGTCCAATTAATCATGCTCATTATCATCATCACATGTCCAACACATAAATGAAAAAATCAAACCCATTACATGCTTTTAAGCTCTCGGCCAAGGAGGGATTTTGTGTCCGATTTGGTTTCAATCCAATCGAACCCCACAATCAACATTAAATCAACATCCAATTTGATTTCATACACATCCAATGTCACAAAATCAAAATTACCAAGATATTAGGGCAATATGCATTCGGCCACCATAAGCATTTTGGGGATTTTGTTCAATTCAAAATAAATCCAATTCAATCTTAAATTAACATCATCCAACATCATTACAACTCATCCAATGAATCAAAATGAAAAATTCCAAGAATTCCAAAATACATTACACATTCGGCCAACATGAATTTTTGGGGAAAAATTGATCCAATCATTATTTCATTAAATTGATCCAATCAATCACTAATTAAACATGTTATAAGCATACTCAAACATTCAATTCATTCAAATCATGCTCAAAACAAGTTTACCCAAATTTTAAACCCTAAAATTTTCATGCTCAAACCTAGGCTCTTGATGCCATTGTTAATTTCTATTAAGGTCCCGGATCGATTATAAGCATGAAAAACATTGCGAATACATATCGACGAAGTTGCGGAATACTCACATCGATCGGTTGAGTCGATTTGAAGACGATTGAAGGCTAAAAACGCACTGCCTTCACGCCCAAACTGCAGCAGTCCACTGCCTTCAAAAACAGAAACTTTGAGATGCAAAAACGGAGCTCCAAGCTTCGTTGGACGGATCCCGGCTCATTGGTGAACCTCCCTACCACCTTCGTAAGACTCGTAGTGTGCTAGCACTTGGATTTTTCACCATGAAAACCCAACTCTTGCTTCCCTTTTTGCTCCACTTCCACGGCAGTTCACTGCCAAGAACGGAAGCAGAAACAGCCCTCCAAGGGCGTGAGAGGAGAGAGCAAAATGAGAGAGAAGAAGTGATGAAATTGGTTTGAAAAGTGTATCTAACACACTTATATATTTTTCAAAAAATAATAATTTGATTTACCAATTATTTGCCCTTCAAAAGTCAAAACAAAAAGCAAATCAACCTTTTCAACAACCATCAACTATTCCAACAACTACCATCACTCAAAGTGACTAGTTGTCTTTTCAATCAATCAATCAATCACATCAATCAATCACATCACTCAAATGACATTTGATTTGACGCTTGATGTGACGATTGATTTGACGCTTGATGTGACTTGCGATGCCGCACTCGAATTCGAAATACGAATGCGCTCGCAATCACACTCGGGCTCGGGTTCGCTAATTCCAAATTAGCGAGTTTTCCGTTGCGTCGTAATTAAATGATTACGCCTAGCGAATTCACTATTCACGTTGCTAACGAATTAATTCTAAATTAATTCGTTCGCCCGAATTAAAATCCAATTTCAATTCCGTGTCGAAATCTAATTTCGTTTAATATATCGAATATATTAATTTATCGTTTAATTCCAAATTAATCGTTATCTCTCTCTAGACGATATTTTATCCTAGATAAAATATCTCCGTAATTAATCCTAGATTAATTTTCTCTCTCTTCTATTATAATCCCAGATTATTCAAGAGTGCGAGTTGTGCGTCATCGGTGGATTATCGGGAAGCGACCCATGAGATCCCCGGATAATTCGGCAGTAAATACGGTCGTCGGAGTATCCGAATCACGTACGTACCAAGTACTACGTTCTACCGATTTAAGAGACAAGATCGGCTTCTAGCAAAGCACGAAGTCTATCCAATTCCGGTCATATTCTCTAAGAATATTTAAGATCTATATCAGCGTAGTATACCAAGTATCGTGTATATCGGCCCAGTATCGGATAGTCACGTGCTAGGGCTGGGGCTGGATAAGTGTCTGCCCCGTCCGAAGCACATATCGGATGTCTGGTAACTAGTCTCTATAATCGGATATACATGACCTTGTCATAATATCCGATGGCGGCAAACACTTAAGAGCACTAATACCGTATCCTGCGTGACATCATCTCCACTATGACTGGAGTGATACTTCGTCTTGACATTACACCCAATACTCTACGATTCTCAATATACCCAGCATCGGCGTACACAGAACCAGTTAGAGTCCTAGACGACCTCAACAAAAGTATACTGATTGTCGTAAGCATTAGCGGTACAAGTCTCAGGTTAAGATCATACACACCTACCCTGATGTCGGACTCCCATAGACACATAGTCATAATACCAATGGGATTCTGAGGGGTCTATCCAGAGCGAAGTTGTTTCCTGTACCATCGGTGAAACACAACCTCCTATCGCACTTGCATGAGTATCCAATACCCAAAATATATGAGAACTATGCCGTTGTGCCCTCACAACGCGCACAAGTGCAATACTAGCCTATTCCGCATTATCGATGTCCAGTCTCGATAATACTCCGGCTAGGGATATTTAATGATTAATCCTTCGTGGACTGATACTGTCTCATATCATCTCAATCCAGGAACTAATCATAGGGACCTCTCTTCATTTATATATCTAAGGTGATCTAATCACAAATGATGAGAGTGCAATTTCCTTGTCACATAGTTAATTTGTACAACAACACTATGATCTGTACAAATAGTGACGCTATGGGTCATGTTATCCAACAGTATCCTGCTCACAGCAGATTCTGAACATCAATACATATATTTAATGTACCACACTAAGTATTTTAAAATCCAATTTTAATACTAGTAATGGACATAAATTTGACAAATTTATTTAAAGTCAGAGCCTTGTCCTTTCTTTAATTCCTTCGTGTCTGCCATATCCAAACGGCAGTCACTTTAGGATATGTCATTTATCTTCCAGAAGATCATAATGATTTTGCCTTTACCCTTTTCAATATTTCAGAAGCCTATGGCCAAGCTTAGGTTTCTAGAATATTGAGGTATGGTGCGCCTTGCACTACTTGCCTAACTGCAAAGTTTGACTTTATCTCCTTGAGATTTGTCATTAATTCTCCAAGAATTATTAATTGCAATTTTTTTTAATACTTCTTAAATCTAAACATAGATTTATAACAAGTATAATGAATTAAGCACTTTAAGTCATCATCACATAAATCTTCCAAAGATTATGCTCTACTATTTGCTTAATTCTGGGCTTAGGCATAATATGTTATTTTATCAAATAAAGTAACTTATTATTATTTCCAAGACCATCCTGAAATTTAATTCCCAATTTGAAAATTAAACCATTTAAATATTTAAATGTCCAATCTTTCAATATTATTTTGATTTTAATAGTCCAACTATTTAATCAATTATTTGAGGTACTATTTATTATAATGACTACAATAATCCAATTATTTAATCAACTATAATATTAATTCAATTATATTGATTACTATAATCCAATTATAAAATCAACTATTTTATTGAATTTGTTTGAATATAGTCCAACTATATTAATTAAAACAACATTAAATATTAGTCCAACTAATACTTTTATTTATTTGACGAATGATATTTGTTTGAGCGCGTATGGCGAGTAATTGAACGAATATTGCAAATTCAATTCTTGCCTCCCACTATTTTTCGGCGAGCCTCTAACCCTCTGTCGAGTGCTCGGGAAACCGTGTTTCCTAGTGGGCTAGGATCCCGTTAAATATCACACAATCTTGACTTTGGCCAACAAATTGTATGATAATTAACTAGGTAGATCTCTAAGATCAATTGGATCCAATCCAATTCCTAGATCCAGTAGGCGGATTTCCAAATCCTAAACATATATCTTATGTATGCCAATACATCCAATGTATTACCTAACCTTTTCCTCTAAACCATTAAGCCTTGGCTTTGGCACAACAAACTTAATGATTCTAGTCGAGCGCGACCCATTGACCATGGAAAGCTTCGTAATCAATGTCGTTGGACAAGAAGTGGTCTTGACTTTGGCCAACAAACCACAACTTGGAAAAGACACTGACATGTAACAAAACTCTCGTGATTCAAACACATCTTCGACAAACAAAGGGCTTGACTTTGGCCAACAACCCAATGCCGTCTCGGATCTTGAGTGAGAATCACTCAATGGAAGGAAAAACGCATGATATTTGATGAGGGTTTTTCGCGTGCAAATTGGCTACCAATTTATTATCTTTGTTAAGGTCTCATCATCATACACCCTTAAACATGCATTATAAACAGATAATAAAGTGCGTATAAAAAATAAATAATAATGATATGCGGATGGATACTTAACACATTGATCCTATATCAAATCTCTCCCTTTCTCTCTCAAGCTAGCACTTGTATTACTTCTACCCGTTACACTACACTTTTAAAGAAACCTCATTTACATTGAGGGGAATAGGTGAGAAGAGAATACAAAGAGAATAGAGGTGATAAGGCTGGACACGCAGGTCCAATTTAATAAATCGAATTTATTACAACAATTTCCAAAATTGCCCCCACCCGACTAATATCCATCTGATATACATTATTCATTCATCACAACCATGTATTCACACAAGCATGTTATCAATCAATCTAATCAAATTAATTAATCTGATAATTAGTGATCATCCAATGTTCAAACAACGATTTGATTTTGTGGCGAGTCAAACTCGTTTTGTGAATAAGTACTCAAAGTACGAATTCTCGAATTAAATTAAACTACAACATTAATCCAATTTAATATGTATTTAATACTAACTCACTATTTAATTCCAATTAAATATTACACTTTATTAATAAACCTTTTACGACTTAAATTCCAAATTTAATCGTAATGCGTCTCAAAGAACCGATTAACGTCCAACGTCAATTTAATTCAAGTCCAATGGGCTTTTATTGATTTCTTAAGGCGTGGACTTTTGGTCAACTCGGATCAAACCGAAAACCAAAGTCCAATCCGGGAGTTACCCCATAAGCCCAAAAATCAATCTTGGCCCATTAGGCCCAATTAAACTTTGAAGGTTCATTAAGTCGCATATGGGCTTAACGGAAGTGGTTTTTTGGCCCAATTGGATCCAATCCAATTTGCCTAAACCCAACTTTGTACAACAAAGCCCAATAAGCCCATTTACAACTTTAAAAGCCCAAATCCAATTTTAAGGCCCAAATAATTAAATTACCAAATTCCAAATTTCCAATTTAATTACCTAAAGTGTATATCATGATTAATCACCTAAATCAATATTTCCTAAACATCAAATTAGTCAATTAATCATGCTTTACATCATCATCACATGTCCAACACATTAATGAAAAAACAAACCCATTCACCGTACTTAAAGTCTCGGCCAAGGGAGATAATTTTGTCCGATTTGAATTCAATCCAATTAATTCCACAATCGACATCGAATTAATATCCCGAATGATTTCATACACATCCAATGTCCAAAAATCAAAATTCCAAGACTAATAGGGCTTATACACATTCGGCCAACATGAAGGAATTGGGGATTTTTGTTCAATTCAAAAATTAATCCAATTAATTTCAAATTAACATTATCCAACATCATTACAACTCATCCAATGAATCAAAATGAAAAAATTCCATGAATTCCAAAATTAATCATATTCGGCCAACATGAACAAATTAGGGGAAAATTATTCCAAATGAATTTTCAACAAATTGATCCAACCAATCTTCAATTAAACATGTTATAAGCATACTCAAACATTCAATTCATTCAAATCATGCTCAAAACAAGTTTACCCAATTTTAAGCCCTAAAAATTTCATGCTTGAACCTAGGCTCTTGATGCCATTGTTGGTTTTATTCTAGGTCCCAAGATCATCAAACAAGCATGAATATTAGTGTGAATACATCAAAGGAGGTAGCGGAATACTCACATCGATCGGTTGTGCGACGAAACGACGACAAAATTGATTTTTGCTTTGCAAAAACGCAACTGCAGTGCAGAATTTCTGCCCACTGTTTTCAGTTTTGTATCAACAATTTGAGCTCCAAATCTTCGTCGAATGATTCCCGGCTCATGGGTAAGTTCCCTAACACCTTCGCAAGTCTCTCGGAGTGCTAGCTCCGCTTGATTTTGCCACAAAATCAAGGCACATTGCTTCCCATTTGCTCGGTTTTGATGAACAAACCAGTGAGCAATTTTGCCCATTTGGGCGTGAGATGTGAGAGAGAGTGGAGAGAGGAAGAAAAATGTGTTAAGTGTTTGTAAAGCATTTCCAAAATGCCTTATATATTTTTCATAAAATATATTAAACATTTACCAAATAATTAATCAAAATCAATTGGTAAATACTTTCCAACCACCAACATGTTGGTTTATTCTAAGGTCCCAAGATCAAATCAAGACATGAAATAATGCGTGAATACATCAACGGAGGTAGCGGAATACTCACATTGATCGGTTATGTCGATTTGAAGACGAATCAAGGCCAAAAACGTACTGCCTTGCTCACGCCACTGCAACCAGTCCATGCTCACTGTCTTGGCAGTTTCGGGTCTCAAAACGAAGCTCCAAACTCCGTCGGATGAGTCCCGCCTCATGGGTGAACCTCCCTACCACCTTCGCAAGACTTGTAAGTGTGCTAGCACTTGAATTTTCACCATGAAAATCCACTCTTGCTTCCCTTATTCACGCCCAAACTGGTTCAAAACCAGTGAGCAAACCCTCTGTTTTGCGTGAGAGAAGAGAGCATTTTGAGAGAGATAAATTGTATTGTTGTAATTAATTTTTTGTTACCAAAAAATTAATTTATATTTATGCCATAATATTTATTAATTAATAATAAACCTATGACACAAATCATGCAATGGCTTAGAGTGTCAAACACTCAATTTCCATGCAAAACCATAGAGTGCATTGTACACTATCTACATGCAATGCATTAGAATTAATAATGCATAATATGACATGTGTCATGTGGGCCCCACACGTTTCCAAATGAAAGTGGGCCCACGTGCACTCACGCGTTCGGGTTCGATATTTCCGAAATACCGAGCTAACGTCGCGACGTTAATTAAATTGAATAATTGCGGCTAGCGAAATTATTATTTACGTCGCTAACGAATTAATTCTAAATTAACTCGTTTGCCCGAATTAAAATCTAATTTTAATTTCGCGTCGAAATCGAATTTCGATTATTATATCGAATATAATAATTTTATCGATTAATTCCAAATTAATCGTTCTCTCTCTTTAGACGACATTTTAATCCCGGATAAAATATCTCCGTTATTAATCCTAGATTAATTTTCTCTCTCTTCTGTATAATCCCAGATTATTCAAGAGTGCAAGTTGTGCGTCATCGGTGGATTATCGGGAAGCGACCCATGAGATCTCCGGATAAGTGGCAGTAAATACGGTCGTCGGAGTATCCGAATCACGTACGTACCAAGTACTACGTTCTACCGATTTACGAGACAAGGTCGACTCCTAGCAAAGCACCAAGTCTACCCAATTCTCCGGACATATCCTTATAAGAATATTTAGATCTGTATCAAGCGTAGTATACGATTGTATTGTGCATATCGGCCCAGTATCGGATAATCACGTGCTAGGGCTGGGCTGGATAAGTGTCTGCCCCGTCCGAAACACATATCGGATGTCTGGTAACTAGTCTCTATAATCGGATATTCATGACCTGGTCATAATATCACGATTGGATGCGCATCACTTAAGAGCACTAATACCGTATCCTGCGTGACATCATCTCCATTATGACTGGAGTGACACTTCCGTCTTGACATCACATCCAATACACTACGATTCCTGATAAACCCAGAAGAGGTGAACACAGAACCAGTTAAGATCCCCCACCACCAAAACCAAAGTTTACCGATTGTCGTAAGTATTAGCGATGCAAGTCTCAGGTTCAGACTATACACATCTACCTTGATTTTGGCCTCCCATAGACACCTAGTCATAATACCAATGGGATTCCGAAGGGTCTATCCAGAGCGAAGCTGTTTCCCGTACCATCGGTGAAACACGACCTCCTATCGCACTTGCACAAGTATCCAATACTTATATATATGAGAACTATGCCGTTGTGCCCTCACAACGCGCACAAGTGCAATACTAGCCTATTCCGCATTATCGATGTCCAGTCTCGATAATACTACGGCTAGGGATATTTAATGACTAATCCTTCGTGGACTGATACTGTCTCATATCATCTCAATCCAGGAACTAATCATAGGGACCTCTCTTCATTTATTTATCTATGGTGATCTAATCACAAACGACGAGAGTGCAATTTCCTTGTTACATAGTTAATTTGCTACAACAACACAATGATCTGTGCAAATAGTGACGCTATGGGTCATATTATCCAACACAACACTATTCCAACAACACACATCAACTATTCATTTCACTTTATTAAAGTGACATGTAGTCTATCAATCAATCAATCATAACACTCAAAGTGAAGTTTGATTTGACGCTTGATGTGGCGAATGATTTGACGCTTGATGTGACTTGCGTTGCCGCACTCGAATTTGAAATACGAATACGCTCGCAATCACACTCGGGCTTGGGTTCGCTAATTCCTAATTAGCGAATTTTCCGTTGCGTCGTAATTAAATGATTACGCCTAGCGAATCCACTATTCACGTCGCTGACGAATTAATTCTAAATTAATTCGCTTGCCCAAATTAAAATCCAATTTCAATTCCACGTCGAAATCTAATTTCGTTCAATCTATCGAATATATTAACTTTACCGATTAATTCTAAATTAATCGTTTTCTCTCTTTAGACGATATTTTATCCTAGATAAAATATCTGCGTAATTAATCCCAGATTAATTTTCTCTTTCATCAAATTAATCCCATATTAATAAATGTGCGAGTCATACGTCATCGGTGAATCTTTGGGAAGCGACCCATGAGATCTCCAGATATGTTGGCAGTAAATACGGTCGTCGGACTATCCGAACACGTAAGTACCAAGTACTACGTTTTACCGATTCACAAGACAAGGTTGGCTTCTAGCAAAGCACCATGCCTACCCAATTCTCCGGAAATATTCTTACAGGATTATATAGATCTGTATCAGGCATAGTATACAGTAGTATTGCATATTTCGATCCAGTATCGGACTGTCACGTGCTAGGCCTGGGGCTGGAATTATGTCTGCCCCGTACGAAACACTTGTCGGATGTCTGGTAACTAGTCTCTATAATCGAATATATATGACCTAGTCATAATATCCCGATGGCCGCGCAGCACTTAAGAGCACTAATACCGTATCCTACGTGACATCATCTCCACTATGACTAGAGTGATACTTCCGTCTTGACATCACACCCAATACTCTACGATTCTCAATATACACAGTATCGGCGTACACAGGACCTGTTACACCCCTGAACGACCTCAACTAAAGTATATTGATTGTCGTAAGCATTAGCGGTGCAAGTCTCAGGTTAAGACCAAATACACCTACCCTGATGTCGGACTCCCATAGACACATAGTCATACTACCAATGGGATTCCGAGGGGGTCTATCCAGAGCGAAGTTGTTTCACGTACCATCGATGAATCACAACCTCCTATTACACTTGTATGAGTATCCAATACCCAAATATATGAGAACTATGTCGTTGTGCCCTCACAACGCGCACAAGAGTAATACTAGTCTTTTACGTATTTATCGATGTCCAATCTCGATAATACTCTGACTAGGGATATTTAATGATTTATCCTACGTTGACTGATATTGTCTCATATCATTCTCCGCCTAGGAACAAATCATAGGGACCTCTCATCATTTATACATCTAAGGTGATCTAATCACAAATGATAAGAGCGCAATCTCCTTTGTCACATAGTTAATTTGTACAACAACACCATGATCTGTACAATTAGTAACGCTGTGGGTCATACTTGTCCAACATCAATTTCAAGAAATTTGATTGGATCAATTTTTTGCCCGCAGAGAGGTATATGCCCTAAAGGGTCTTGGAATTTTTTATTTCGTTGCTCATTGGATGACTTGAAGCGATTAGGTATTGTTGATTGCAGATTCAATTGGATTGGAATCGGAATCAGACTTAAAAACCCTACCATTGCCTAGACTTGAATAGCATGTATTGGGTTTTATTTTTTAATCTAAATGTGTTGGACATATGATGATGATAAAGAGCATGATTAGTTGTGTAAATTGATGATTTGGAAATGTTGATTTATGTAATTAATAATGCTATGCACTTTGTTTAATTAAATTATGAAATTGGATTTTTATGGTTTAATTAAATTGGGCTAATTTTGGAAATGGGCTTGAAAAGTTGTTATTGGGTTTATTGGGCTTGGTTGTACCAAGTTAGGTTTAGGCCAAATGGATTGGATCCAATTGGGCCCAAAACCGCATCCATAAAGCCCAAATGCGACTAATGGACCTTTAAAGTTTAATTGGGCCTAATGGGCCTAAATTGATTTATGGGCTTATGAGGTGACTCCCGGATTGGATTTTGGTTATTCGTTTTGACCTGAGTTGACCAAAAGTCCACTCCTTAAGAAATTAATTAAAATCCCATTGGACTTTAATTAAATTAATATTGGATATTAATCGGGCTTTGAGACCCGTAACGAATAAATTTGGAATTTAAGTCGTAAAAGGTTTATTAATAAAGTGTAGTATTTAATTTGGAATTAAATAGCGAATTAATATTAAATACAAATTGGATTGGATTTAATTATGTAGTTTAATTTAATTCGAGAATTCGTACTTTTGAGTACTTATTCGCAAAACGAGTTTGACTCGAGCAAAATCAAATCGTTGTTTGAACATTGGATGGTCATTAAATTATCAGATAAATTAATTGGATTAGATTGATTGATAACATGCTTGTGTGAATAGATGATTGTGATGCATGAATAATGTATATCAGATGGTATTAGATGGGTGGGACAATTTTAGAAATTGTTGTAAAAAATTTGATTTATTAATTGGACCTGCGTGTCCAGCCTTATACCTCAATATTCTTTGTATTCTCTTCTCACCTATTCCCCTCAATGTAAATGAGGTTTCTTTAGAAGTGTAGTGTAACGGGTAGAAGTGATTCATATGCTAGCGGGAGAGAGAAATGGAGAGATTTGATCTAGGATCAAAGTGTAAAGTATCCATCCGCATATCATTATTATTTATTTATACGCGCTTTATTATGTATTTAGAATGCATGTTTAAGGGTGTATGATGATGAGACCTTAACAAAGATAATAAATTGGTTGCTAATTTGCACGCGAAAAACCCTCAAACAGTATTAAGCGTTTTTCCTTCCATTGAGTGATTCTCACTCAAGATCTGAGATGTGCATTGGCTTATTGTCCAAAGTCAAGGCCTTTGTCCGTCGAGGATGTGTTTGAATCACGAAGGCTTTGTTCCATATTGGTGTCTTGTCCAAGTTGTGGTTTGTTGGCCAAAGTCAAGACCACTTCTTGTCCATCGACATTGATTACGAAGCTTTCCATGGTCAATGGGTCACGCTTGACTGGGATCACTAAGTTTGTTGTGCCAAAGCCAAGACTTAGTTGATTCAGAGAAAAAAGGTTAGGTAATACATTGGATGTATTGGCATATATAAGATATATGTTTCGGACTTGGATGTCCCCCTACCGGATCTAGGAATTGGATTGGATCCAATAAATCTTAAAGATCTACCTAGTTAATTATCATGATATTTAACGGGATCCTAGCCCACTAGGAAACACGGTTTCCCGAGTACTCGACAGAGGGTTAGAGGCTCGTCGAAAAATAGTGGGAGGCAAGAATTGAATTTGCAATATTCGTTTAATTACTTTCCATACACGCTCAAACAAATATCATTCGTCATTATAAATTAAATGTTAGTTGGACTAATATTTAAATGTTGTTTTAATAAATAGTTGGACTATATTCAAACATTTCATTTATAGTTGATTATATAATTGGATTATAGTAATCAATATATTTGATTTAATTATCTATAGTTGATTAAATAGTTGGACTATTATAATCATTATAATAAATAGTACCTAAATCTTTGATTAAATAGTTGGACTATTAAAATCAAGATAAAATTGAAAGATTGACATTTAAAATATAATCCTAGGGAAAATGTATTTAAATGGTTTAATTTTCAAATTGGGAATAATTTCAGGATGGTCCTGGAAAATAATAAGTTACTTTATTAGATAAAATAACATATTATGCCTAAGCCCGGAGTTAAGAAAATAGTAGAGCATGATCTTTGGAAGATCATATAATGATAACTTTAGTCCTTAATCCATTCAGCTTGTCGCAGTAGACTCCTTAATTTCTGAATCAGAACTAAGGATTAGATCCTTAAAGTATGATAAGGAAATTGAAGGATCTTCATAAATCTATGCTTAGATTTTAGAAGTACTAAATTGCAATAAATAACTCTTGGAGGGTTAATGACTATTCTCAAGGAGACAAAGTCAAAGTTTGCAATTAGGCAAGTAGCGCTAGTCGCACCTTACTTCGATTTCTAGAAACCCGAGGCTTGGCCAAATGCTTCTGGAATATGAAAAAGGGCCAAGGTAAAATCATTATAATCTTCTGGGAAGATAAAGGACATATCCCAAAATATCTGCCTAAATTGTGACAAACAGGATCGCGGAAGCGTGACTGCCATTTCGACAAAGCAGACATGAAGGAATTGAAGAACGAGCAAGGCTCTGACTTCAAATCTGTTTGTCATATTATGTTCACTACTAGTATTAAAATTAGATTTTAAATACTTAGTGTGATACATAAATATATATATTGATGTTCAGAATCTGCTATGAGCAGGATTAGGAATCTGTTATAATGTAACTAGTTTGACTAGATACATTATCTCTTTATAAGTGTATAACTCGTTGTGGGTGAACCTTTATATTCTAGAACACTAAAGTGTTTTAATATATAAAGATGATACTGAGATAAACACATTAGATGTGAATGACAGAATTTATATTTTGAATATAAATAAATCTCAAACGTACAACGTGACAAACAAACAGCTTAAACTGATTTGATCAGAAGAAACTAATTGTGGCATTGTTGTCTGGGACACAAAAAAACAAGACTCGTATATCCACACTTTTGAAAAGTGGAAACTAGGACTGATTTGATCTTATTCAAATAAAGTCTACGAATCTAGTTTATTGGGCAATGTGCCTATAACACTATTTACTTGGTAAAAGTGTAAATGCCACTGATCTTTTAGCCCTAGTTCATAGTGAAGAAAGTGGGCCCATGTCTAGCTAGGCTAGAGGTGGATATGAATATTTCGTGACCTTTACGGATGTGGCATCGCATTACGGTTATGTGTTTCTTTTGAAGAACAAAAATCGGAAACTTTTGAAGTTTCGACACGAAATAGACAAACAGATCGGCTATAGTATTAAACCGTCATGGTAAGACCATAATGGAAAATACTTAAGCAATAAGTTTCTCGTATACTTGAAAGAGTATAGTATTCTTTCAAATGAGGACTCCTCCCGGAACACGTCAGTTTGATGGTGTGTCCGAACTGAGTAACCGAATTTTGTTGGACATGAAAAGGTTAATCATGAGTCACTCTGAGTTACCATTTCCTTCAACGGATAAGCTTTAAACAGTGCAGAACTTATTTAGAATAAGGTTCCATAATAATCTGTTTGACAGACTTCATATTAGATATGAACAGGAAAGAAACCGGGTCTCTCATTCCTGAAGATTTAGGTATGCAAGGCATATGTTTGGATGATACCAAACTAAAACCCAAATCGGATAAGTGCCAATTGTAGATTATCCTAGGGATACCATAGTATAGTACTTATACATCTCACATGAGAACAATTAGATTATTGCTCACCATGCGGTTTTCCTAAGAGGAATACCGATATGCATTGGTAAGTGGGAGGATAGTATAACTCGATGAAAATCAGAGTAATATTATTCCAGGCAACGATTCCTAATGGAACACAAATAGTTCATCAAGGATGAAACTATTATCATTAATCTTTATATACACAAGAACCGCGTAAGTCGGAGAGAGTCAGAAAATAATCTGGGGTATGGGTTTCTGAACTTACCTCATAAAGATGTCAATCTTTAGAGGCATACCAACTGACTACGTATGAGGAAGTGATACAAGGTATCGACTCCCTATTATGACAAAGTGTCATGAATCCGAAATGGATTCCATGTATATCAACAAGTTTGGATACTAGTTGATGTACCACAAGGCATTGTGTCTATAGGTACTTTATAAGTCTTCAAGGAAGACATACATGGATGGCAACATATCAACTTACTAGTCTAGGCTTGTAGCGGAAAGGTATCATTATCAACATTGTGTTGATTACGATTCAACCTTTTACTTGTTGCCATGGTAAATCCATTTGGATAATGCTTGCTAAAGCTGCGTGTTTCATTTATGAAATATGACAGCTTTATGGGAAAATCGCTTTCCTGAAGAGGAAACCTTTTGGAGGATGTTTACAACATCCTGTTGGTTTTGTCGTACCAAAACTTGCAAACAAGGTTTGCAGGTCATTCTATCCATGTTTGGACTGAAGCAAGCATTAGGTTATTGGAATTATCGTTTTGAGGTAATCATAATGGTATATGATTTATTTCAAAATGAAAATGATTCTTGTGTATATAAGAGGGTTAGTGAGAGCGCACTGAAATGATATTCCCAAAATGACAATCGTTGAAAGCTTGGCTTTCATGGAAAACTCTCCGAGAACTCATACATTGAAAAATGTATGCGACCTGAGGTCTCGTATGCTTTGAGCATATGCAGTCAAAAATAGGTCAATCCAAGTGATAGTCACTGGATTGAAGTTAAGAACATCTTTAGTATCTTAGAGAACTAAGGATGTTATTTTATACTATGGAGCTGGAGAACTTGAAGTGACTGGGATCACTGTAGCAAGTTTCCAAACCGATAAAACGACTATAAGTCACAAACGGTACTATATAGTTTGAATAACGGAACAGTGAGCTGGAAATCTTCCAAGCAAGATACTGTTACCAAATAAACAACAAATGCGGGTCATTGCTGCAACTGAGGCAGCAATAGAAGCCTTCTAGGTTGATAAACAAATCTAATTAGATTAGATATAATTCTGTTAGCACCTGAACTAGGCATCAACACAGGCTAAAGAATTAATGGTCTCATCAACGATCCAGATACATACTTCGATAGTCATCTGATTCGTTCGAATCATACATCGTGGCGATGTGATGATCGAATAAATCGCATCAGATGATAATCATGAAAATCCACTGACGAAAACCTTTCTCAGCAGTTTGAGCCAATCGTACATAGTTCGGGTGGTAGACACTCGAGTGACTGGCTATAGGCCAAGTGGGAGATTATTGGACAATTATGACCCATAGCGTCACTATTTGTACAGATCACGGTGTTGTTGTACAAATTAACTATGTGACAAATGAGATTGCACTCTTATCATTTGTGATTAGATCACCTAGATGTATAAATGATAGGAGGTCTCTATGATTTGTTCCGGATAGAGAATGATATGAGACAGTATCAGTCCACGAAGGATAAATCAATAAATATCCCTAGTAAGAGTATTATCGAGATTGGACATCGATAAATATGTAAAAGAGTAGTATTATACTTGTGCGTGTTGTGAAGGCACAACGACATAGTTCTCATATATTTGGGTATAGGATACTCATGCAAGTGTAATAGGAGGTTGTGTTTTACCGATGGTACGGGAAACAGCTTCGCTCTGGATAGACCCCCTCAGAATTCCATTGGTAGTATGACTATGTGTCTATGGAAATCTGAAATCAGGATAGGTGTATTTGGTCTTAACCTGAGACTTGCACCGCTAATACTTGCGACAATCAATATACTTTGGTTGCGGTCGTCCAGGGATTTAACAGGTTCTGTGTACGCCAATGCTTGGTATATTGAGAATCGTAGTGTGTTGGGTGTGATGTCAAGATGGAAGTGTCACTCCAGTCATATGGAGATGATGGTCACGTAGGATACGGGACTGGTTCTCTTAAATGTTGCAGCTATCGGGATAAAATGATAGGTCAGGTTTATCTGATTATAAATACTAGTCACCAGACATCCAATATGTGCTTCGTACGGGGCAGACACAATTCCAGCCCCAGGACTAGCACGTGATCATCCGATACTGGACAGAAATACGCAATACCACGTATACTACCCCTGATATAGATCGCTTATTCCTGTAAGCATGTTTCTGGAGAATTGGGTAGGCATGGCGCTTTGCTAGAAGCCAACCTTGTCTTGTGAATCGGTGTAAACGTAGTACTAGGTACTTACGTGTTCGGATAGTCCGACGACCCGATTTACTGCCAACATATCCGGGGATCTCATGGGTCGCTTCCCGAAGATTCACCGATGATGTATGACTCGCACTTTAATTAATCTGGGATTAATTATATGAGAGAGAAAAATAATCTGGGATTAATTATGGAGATATTTTATCTATGATAAAATATCAATTAAAGAGAGAGAACGATTAATTTGGAATTAATCGATAAAATAATATATTTGATATATTAAAAGAAATTGGATTTCGACGCGGAATTAAAATTAGATTTTAATTCGGGCGAACGAGTTAATTTAGAATTAATTCGTTAGCGATGTGAATAGTGATTTTACTAGGCGTAATCATTTAATTACGACGCGACGGAAAATTTGTTAATTTGGAATTAGCGAACTCGAGCCCGAGATTGTTTGATAGCGCATTCGCATATAGAATTCGAGTGCGGCACGCAAGTCAAATCAAGTGTCAAATCATTAGTCACATCAAGCATCAAATCAAATGTCACTTTGAGTGATGTGACAAGTTGTCAATTGATTGATGTGAGTTGATGTGAGATGATTGAAAGAATTAAATGCTTGACTTTTTTGAAATTGAAAAAGTGGTAAATGGTTAATTAATTTTTGAAATTATAAACCTATTACATTTTTTATTTCTCTCTTCCTCTGCATACGGTTTTGGAGCCAAATGCTCCTCTTCATCTCTCTCGACCTCAAGGCCATCTTCTTCTTCCTTCTCACTGGTTTGACCGAAAATGAAGTGAAGAAAATGAGTGATTTTGTTGCAAAATCAAAGTGCTAGCACACTCTATGAGACATACCAAGGTGATAGGGCTGTGATTGTGTGAGCATGGAAGTTTATCACAAAGCTTGGAGCTTCAAAGGACATCCATGGCCGATTCTTGGAGGAGGAAAACCACCCACTGTCGTGCAGTCCACATTCTTGGAAGGAGGGGAGAAAGCTTGTTCTTCGATGCATCCAATCCATTCATTGTGAGTATTCTGCACCTCCTTTGATGTGTATTCATACTTGTTTCTTGCTTGATAAATGATCTTGGGAACCTTAGAGGAAACCAACAGCAGGTTCGTTCTATCTTTTGCCTAAGCTGTCCTTTCAGATTTTCAACTTAGCGGATTGCTCTATCTTGCCTGATTCACCTTTTTCAGGATTTCAAGTAGCTAAAAAAAATTTCATTCTCTTTTTTATTTTTTCTCTTCTTTTTTTCTTTTTCCTTTTTTTTTACAGATCTGTCCTCATTCTCGAGGCTCTCTACTTGTCCTCATTCCCGAGGTTGTTCTTCATTCTTGGAGTTCTTCTCCTAGATCTCCTGACTTTGGTCCAGCATCTAAGAAACAAAAGACGTGATTTATAATTACTTGACTCTAATCTTTCCCGGTTAGTTGGGGTTTATGCAATCTATGAACATCTTGAACATTTGTTTCAATAAAGGCGTTTGCATTACTTCTTAGTACATATGTAGGAAATAAACTGCATTGTAATGGTACCTCTGTCGCTAACTGTTCCTCACAGATTTTACAATTAGCCATTTTTCTTGTTCACTCATGCTCTTTATTTTACTTGGGCTGTCCTTTGTTGATTTTCAACCTAACGAACGTTTCTTTTTTTCTTTTTTTTTTTCTTTTTTTTTCTTTTTTTATGAAAAGTATTGTTTCAGCCTGTCCACGTTGATGGTCTCAATGCACTCGTTCCCTTTCAAATCTGACAGTCTCACTACCTCATTCCCCATCACCTTCTTGACTAGGTATAGCCCTTCCCAATTGGGCCTGAAGTTTCCCCTTGGGTCCATTATCAGTGGCTTTGACTGCTTGAGCACTAGATCACTTTATTTGATCTTGGTGGGATACACCTTATTGTTGAACGCCCTGGCCAACCTTTTCTGGTATAGCTGCATGTGGTACAAGGCATTTATCCTTTTCTTATCCAGAAATGCTAGTTGTTCGAATCTCTGCGAGGCCCATTCCTGCCCAGGCAATCTTGCCTCTGCTAGTACCCGTATTAACTGTATCTCTATTTCCACTGGTAACACTGCCTCCATCCCATAAACCAAAGCATAGGGTGCGACTGTTCTACCCTGTCTCATCTGCATGTACCATCATCACCCCCAGCGCTTCGGGTTCTATGGCCAAATACAACACCAAGGGTTTGCCCGACCTTCGTCTCTACTTAACTATCATGTTATCCACATATACCTCAATCTCCTTATGCATCAAGTCGTGGAATAATGTAGTGGTCATTCATTGATAAGTGGCTCACATTTCCGTTCTCACCGAAGTTCTATACTCCCATAGGGCATACGGTAGTTTGTCAGCCCAATCTTCATAACTTTTTGTCATCTTAGCGGTATTTTCTTTATGCCTCTTCTTTTCTCTTTTTTTTCTCTCTGTTTTCTTCCTCTCTGTTTTCTCCATTTTTTCCTTTTTTTCTTGGTTTTCTTCATTTTTCCTTTTTGTCCTTCTTCGGTACCGGCACAATCTTGGCTAACTGCTCGGGGTACTTCACCCCCTCCAAAAACCCCACATCTATCTGTTTCTTGACCTTTTTCCTAACCTTTTCGACCTACTCTGGCCTCATTATTCGGAGCTTCTGTTTTACTGGCCTCATGTTCCGATAAGTTGGTATCGTGCGCTTGGCAATACCTTTGTCTACTCCAGGCATGTCTTCATAAGACCAGGCGAATACTTTTGCATATTTTATTAATATTCTCTCTAATTCTTTCCGCTCATCAGAGGTAACCTCACTTACGATTAAAATTTCCTTGGGGTTTTCACATGTACCAAGATTAAATGCATTTGTCTTTGTTGAGTTAATGTCAGATATGGTCATCTCATGCATGGTATGATGTAGATTAATAGGAAAAGACTCGAACAAGTAAGCAAAATCAATGTCTTTATGATTAATAAATGTAGGATTACAATCAAATAAATCAGGAAAATAAACATCTTCATAGTTTGCAGCTTCTTCTTCTCCCGTCTTCTAAATTTCTTCGAGCGTCAGATTCTCCAACTGCAGTAGTTTTTCTTCCCATTTATTTTCCTCTTTTGCAACCTCCTCTTCATCACTTCTCGAGAAATTTTCCCAGAAATCTCTCCCATGCTCTGTTTCATCTTCACTGCTGATGTTCCATATCCCCATGCAAGAATCTTGGTGGTTGAGAGTTTGGAGGATAAAGCTTTCGGTCAGGCCGGAGTTGATCATGTAGGTGGGTTGTGGAACAGAGTGGTAGTGGGTAGAAGGTTTCTGTGTGTGTTGGGTTGTTCTTTTTCACGTCAGATATCTTATGGGTGTCAATGAGGTCTTAGATCTCATGCCTAAGGCAGGGGCAGTTGTCAATTTCGTGGCCTTTTTGCTGATGGAAGTGACAGTATAGATTAGGTCGAAGTAGTATGGCACAGGGTTTTGAAGTGGTTTGGGTTCTAAGGGTTTTAGGAGTCCTTGCCTGTTCAGCTTTTCAAACACCTTTGACAAAGGTTTACCAAGATTGGAGAATCACATGTTTCTGATGGCGACAACCTGAGCAAGAGCGGGCTTGGTCTCTGAAGGCCCCCAATGGTCTTTCTATTATGGCCATAAAACTTTTTATTATCGGCTTCCTCTTCCTCGATATCCATGACAGTCTCTCTTAACTGTCGAAAGTCACTAATCATGGAGGTCATCCTTCTCAGCTTGTTATAAATGGAGGGATTTGTGCCCTTAAAGATCATCTTGATCTGGTCCTTCTCTGAGGGCCGTGTCTGTATCTTCAAGATCTGGCCTCTCCAGCGATCCACATAATCTTTGAAGCTCTCCTCTAGCTTTTGTTTGGTGTTTTCTAGGCCACGGAGTGACAAGTCTATCTCCAGGTCCGTGACATATTGGTTCAGAAAGGACTCTGCTAATGCCCTCCAGTCATCCCTGACCTTTCTCTCCAGGCCGTGATACCATACTATGGGCGCCCCTTCTAGTGACATCTCGAACATCTTCTGCTCCTGACGCTTCGACAAACCCACTGAACTCATCACTGAAACATATTGTCGGAGATGGACCCTAGGATCTCTGTTTCCATTGAACTTGGCTATGTTAGGCATTTTAAACTAGGGAGGCAGCTGTTCTTCGAAAGCCATCGCATCATAGTCTAATAGATCTTCATGTTTTCCCTTCATCTTACGGGTAACTGACTCTACTTGTTCTCTGAGTTTCTGTAACTCTGCCTGAGACCCGGTTATCCTTCCCACGGCATATTCAGCCATGTCATCATAAAAAATAGGGATTTCTTAACTCATCCTTTTCGGAGGCTTCTCACGCCTTCCATCCCCATTGTTTTTTATTCCCATTGTGCGGGGTACTGTCAGATTGGCCACAGCGTTGGTCAAAGCTTGTAGATGCTCGGTAATTTTGGTGATGTTGGTCTCCAATTGATCCACATGGGAACCTTCATTGTCAGATGCATCCATGGTTGCTAACCTTTTCTTGAAAAGTCTTCATTCTTCTCTAACCCAATGGATATCTATGATGGCTTTTAAGACAAGAGGGTCAGCATGATGCGTGTATGCATGAGATGAATGAGATGCATGTGGTTATCAAAACAACATATATCCTTCCGACCTTATTTCTCCCGCACTCTTGGTAAGTCCATTTCTGTCCTAGGTATGGCTCATTTTATGCACCAATGTGGGGTATAAAAAATCGTTCTCTCCTATGCTACAAGGGTGAACCTTGGCTACCTCAGTCCCTCTTTATCAGTAAAAGACAAAGACTGCCCATTTACAATATTGACTAAGTCTATTATGGGATCGTGCCATTGTCTATAAGCGACGAATTGGGCCCTCAGTAATCATGGTTGTGGCGGGGATGGACTTGGAGATATCCAAAAGTATACAAATATGCCATGACAAGGCGTATTCTTCCTGGATGAAAGCCAGTGTGGATATCGGACTCATGCGTCTGACATATTCAGATCATATTTGGACCTTCTAAGCTCATCAAGGTTTTCATACAAGTTGGCTCGTTATCATTTTAAAGTGTTCAATCAGATTATCGTGAGGTGTAAAATTGTCATAGTTGAAAAGGCCCAACATGTTTACACTTTTGTGATAAGGTGGCTAAATAACTTCCAATGATATGGGGCCCAAACACAAAGTGGCCCATGTCATTTTGAAAACTTTTGGCCCAACCATCATAAAATACAAACTCGTCCCAGTTTAAGTGGCCCAACAAGTTCGTATCTTGTGACGAGAAGTCCAAATGGATCCAAATGATAATGGGCCTAAACACAAGCATGTGGGTAGCTTCTATAGGACACATAACTATGGCTCGTATGTGGGCTTACAAGGGTATGGATATAGGCTTTCATCGGTGAAGGGTTGCACACAACTAGGTCTCCCCACTCAAGGGTTCGAGCGACCAAGTGAGCACGCCTTTTTTATACCCTAGGGTACGTGCCAACGAGTGATGGTTATCATCACATAACGATCCACCGCCTTTAGTGAAATCGACTTCACGATACACAATGCCATCAGGGTAAGAATGGTATGCAAAATATATGAGACTTGGGTAACCAAAGCAAAGCCACTGACCCTACAAGGCATTGTTTCGGGGCCAATTCTCTATCCCCAGTGGAGTCGCCATCTGTAGGAGCGAAGTGGGTTTACCGCTATGCCTATGATGTTTGGCGACCATGACACTGTTGGGCTCACAGCCCATAAAGAGTACGGAGTAGCCCACGGGGGACTAAACCAGAGAATAAAGAAGTCGCCACCCAGTGTGAACTGGGAAACGTTTAAGGCCGCACTCACCCCTCGCAAGGGAAAACCTCAAACCGTTGGGTTCGGAATGGTCTCTTACTTATGCCAGTATAATGGACGGGTTCACACAATGGTATAGCCAAGTCTTATGCAGTTCATGCAAGATAATTCAAATAAACACACAAATTTGCACACCCATAAACAATCATATAAATAAAAGTAAATTAAATTAAGAAATACAAGATATGATAACAAGAATCATAATAATCAAAAGCAAATAAAGCGTCAATAAATAAATAGTAAACAAAAAGGAGGGGTTAATCATGCATATATGAGTATTTCCTGAGTGGTAAATGGAGTTGTATCCCAAGTACAGACCGCACTACCATCCATTCAGATTCGGCTACGGAATTTATGTCTAGGTTTCCATTCGATATATCACAAGGGATAATAACACACAAAATCATCAATGCAATGTAAACGAACATAAAAAAGGGGCGAAATAATAAAATAACAATAAAAGAAAATAGACAAAAAAAAAACTAAATAGCAAAATAAATGCAAAATAATAAAATAACGATGAAAGTGAATAAATAAATAAAAAGATAAATAACGGAATGCCAGAGAAAGAAAAATGTGACCAGAAATTTGGCCGTCTTTAATGTAGAACTTTGCATACTCGGCTGGACGTATTTCACATCCAGCCAGGCATGCAACGTCCGGAACGCTGGTTCGTTGTTTGCTACTTCAGGTTTGCTATTTCACTCGCTGTTTTGCTATTTTCTGGCTGCTATTTCACTGTTTCTAGCTGCTATTTTTATTTGTTTTGGCTGATGTTTTGGTTGTTTTTTGCTGCTGTTTTGGTTGTTTTAGGGGCTGTTGGCTGGTTGTTTTAGGGGGTGCTGGCTGGTTATTTTAGGGGCTGTTTTTTAGTAATTTTTCTCTTGGTTTTTCTGTTGTGTGTCTCTCGGTTTTTTGGCTCACTGTTTTACTTCTCACGCTGGTCACTAGTTCTGTTCTATGTGTCCTTCTTCTCAAGATGGTCGCTTCTTCTGTTCTGGTTGTCTTTCACGTTCTGTTTTACTGTTTCTGTTCTGGTTGTCTTTCACGTTTTTTTTTCTTTGTTTCTTATTTTTGTTTTCTGTTTTCTTTCTCTTTTTTTTTTTTTTTCCTTTTTTGTCGTGAAAGAATAGGAGAAGAGCTTATGGTTTTTTTAGTTTCTGTTCTTGCCGTCTAGCCTCCCCCAAATGAAGAAAATGGTTCCTTTTTATAATGCTTGAAGGGATCTCCAAATAGGGAAATAAATCACATTTATTTGGGAGATATATTCTTAATTTATATTGGGAATACAATCCCCTAAATTTGGTGATGAGAATATCCCAAATCATTTTAAATTTGATGGGATCCCAAAATCTTGTTAAATTTGAAAGTGTTGATGAAGGGATTTGTACATATGAATTGCATGAGATTTTCTTCTTTTGGGCGTGCATGGTATCTTTTTGGGCCTTGGGTGTGTGGATGCATGGGCTTTGTGTGGTGTTTGGCATGTGGATGGATTTGGGCCGAAGCTGGGTTGATGGGCTGAGGCTGAGGTTTGAAATAAAAACTGACTAAGTGAATCAGAGGCTGGCTAGTGAGTTCGAGTCCGATGAGGGGCTAATTTTGGAGGTTTTCTTTCCTTCCGGCATTCGTTTCCCGTAACTTCCGCAACTTTTCAGGTAGTGCCTCCATACGAGGCTCATCATTGGGCTTATGCAAAAATGCAGTGTCTACGGGGATGACATAAGGTCTTCTAGTCAAAGGTCACACTATTTAGTGATCTGGGTATACAGAGATTAGATTGGCAGTCCAAAAACTCATACATCTATCAAGCATCAAAAACAACAAAAATATATATGTGAAATGCAAGCACAAGATATACTAAGAGTTTCCATCATACACACTCATGCATATAGAGCAACAAGAAAAATAAAAGCATATTACACATGTATAACCATATATCCTATATACAATGACCACATTCACATGCTTTTACATGCTCTTTTAAGCCAAAAAATCTTTTTGATTTTTTTGATTTTATATTTTTTGCATTTATCTTTTAACATAAAAATAAGAAAAAGACACAACATGGTTTGTCATTATCCAATGGTACGTGGAGTTGTAATCCCAAGTGCATATCATGCTACCGTGCATTCAAAATTGGCTATGACGTTTATATCCAAGTTTTCATCCTATATACCAAAGGACAGATAACAAAAATAAAACACACATCCATATGCAATGAAAATAATAAAAAAACATGTTGTCATGCAAACACATAAATCGCATGCACACACATGCAATATGGAACTATGAATGCAACATCTACGGGTGCAATCTCATCACGCCTTTTTGGATCAAGACATTCAGAAGAAGATAGGAAGTGATATCGCTTCTTCACCCAAACTTTCTTAGGAGTCTCATTCACTTGAGAAATCCTTGTCAACAATACAAGTTTCTCACTAATGAGTTGAGTCTGTATAGCTAGTGCAGAAACTTTTTGAGTATGTATAGCTAGTGTAGAAACTTGACGAACTAGATTTGAAGAATAAAATCTAGGTGAAACATTCTTATGTCTTTTCTTTTGTTTCTACAACATGAAACACTTAGGCCTAATGTGTTTTGCCTTGCCATAATGGTAGCATACAGGTACAAACCTTGGACGAGAGCGAGGTTTACCCACCACACCTCTAGATTAAGGTTGGGTCATAGGACGAGGAACAACAGAGGAATCACATAAGTACAGTCGATAAGTTTCTTACCTAAGTCACTTTTAGGAGTTAGTTGAATTGGGATAAAAATAGTTTTAGACGAAGAAGCTACATTACAGCTTGACTCAACGAAGCCTAAACTTTTATTCTCACTGAGAGGCATACCAGTTCCTAACATGTGGTCTAGCTTCTTATTCTTATCATTGTTCTCTCTGAGATTGAAACACTTAGGTCGAGTGTGACCTATTTTACGACAATAGTGACATATGGGAACAAACCTAGTATGGGCATCTGAAGCTTTAGGCTGGACATTAAGAATGTTAGCTTTGGTAAAAGACTGCTTTCCACGGTCTCTATGAGAAACATTATTTAGTTTATCAAAAGTGTTTTCTACATGGATAAAGACAGTTTTGGAAGGCGAAGTACCCTTTTAATCAGACTTATCAAAACCTAAGCCTCTCTTGTCACCATATGACATACCTAACCCTAACATATGATCAAGATTCTAAAAGCCACAAGTGAACATAGACAGCTGTGATCGAGTCTGTTCAAGTTCTTTTTGCAATGATTTGATCCTACCTTATAGGCCATTGTTTATCTCCTTGAGACCTGTAACAACTATCAGACTGTTCTCAAGCTTGATTTGAGCCTTATTTCATTCTAGTTCAGTCTCTTTAAGTTGTTTAGTGACTTCAGTATTTATCTTTTTGATGCTCAAACTCTCATTGTATAGCTCAGTGAAGGCTATCTGGATATCATCCTCATTTAGAGAATCACCAAGAGAGAATTATGAACCAACATCTTTGTCAATAAAGTTATCTTTTCTCTCATCAGTCACACTACCAGTAAAGGCCATAAAATTACTCTTATCATGAGGAGCCTCATTATAAGTATAGCCACCTTCTAAATCACTAAGTTAGGCTGTCATAACTTTTTTACCCTTAGACTTTAGGTATGTGGGGCATTTAGACCAAATAAGCCCATACCATTCACATTCATGGAAAACGAAAGATCATTAGTGAGTGAACCAAACTCTTTTCACTCTCTGCCTACACGTGGTAAAGCCAAGAGCGCGAAGTTGAGCTGACATGAGTGGAATCGAAGCAACTACTCATGTCCAAAGTGTCACAACCCCATGGAAAGTCTTTTGTCAAGGGTGAAAGCCGTGTGGGAAAGAGGAAAATGGAGAAGGGGGCTATGAGCCCTATTTCCTTGCTATTCCTGGACCACCCACCCATTCCTTCCCCTACGCATGACCCAGTCGGTGAGGTTCGATGAGATCATATCTCTCGAAGGAACCACTTTCTTTATTCGAAAGTGCCATTTTAGCTCCTTTACGTGAAACATATTGGAGATTAGGTTTTATCGATTCATAAGATTTTCATACGTCTTTTTCCTACATTAATAAACCTTTTTTTCATTAACAGGCTAGTGCCCAGATCTCATTCTTTTGTCTCTGAGCATGTCTTTATATAGCCTGTTTTGATATCACTTCAACCTCATTCTCCTTGGTGGACCAACCATTTCCGGTGAGCAATTCATTAAGGCGATGAGGGCCTTCAAACAAAATTTCAAGAAAGGCCTTTCCCTTTGGGATAGGTAGGATATGAGACAATAAATTGTAGTCTACTCAACATGCCAATGTGACAATAAATTAGAAATGGATTTGTACATCATTACGTTCCATTTTGTTCAGGTAGAGTTGTTATCTGATTGGTTCATGCATTTTTTAATATAATCTCACTAAAGAATGTACTAGCAGTTAAAATTAGGTCCGTCTGTCTATGGCTCGATCTTTGTACCATAAGCCGATTAATGAAGCAAATTCAATGAAACAACAATTGGTGACAAAAAGAATAATAATTTCTACCTACTATTGGATTTGAACCAATGACTCTCGCCCTATGAAAGCAATACTCAAACCACTGAGCTAAGTCGGTCATTTATCATTATACCAACAAATAAAAAGAGTTCCATCACATCCCATCGTTGAACTATAAATCCAATTGGACTTCTAAGCAATACGAATCCAAAATATCACAGAGATTTGGTGTGGGATCAGCATTTCACCCCCAACCACAACTCATCCGCTGATTCTTCAACATCAGTCGGTTTGGACCTCCACTTAGTTTCACCCAAGCTTCATCCTGGTCATGGATAGATCACCCACGTTTGGATCCGGAATCCCGCAAGATCCATTCTTTTTTTTCTTTGACAGATGGTCAGAACTTCATCTAGGTTCGAATCCTATTGAGAGGTCCACTAGATATCATAAATTATTGAAGAAATAAATGATGTTTCTTTTGTCCCTTTCTGGTGATCAGAAAATAAAGAAATAGTTAATATATTTATGATAATTACATAATTACAAAATAACATCTCAATTCATCCTATTTCATCATATCTGGGATGTGATATGGTTCCAAAGGATGAACTGGATATGGACAGTTCCAATAAGATTTCATTCTTAAATAAAATTCTATTTTTTGATTTATCTCATATATTCCATGATCGCAAGAAGGGGGATACATGTTACACCACGATTGTGAATC
The DNA here is from genome assembly GCA_019454045.1 of Zanthoxylum bungeanum. NCBI lineage: Eukaryota > Viridiplantae > Streptophyta > Magnoliopsida > Sapindales > Rutaceae > Zanthoxylum > Zanthoxylum bungeanum. Next base: position 33,581 of record SKCR01036642.1, read on the forward strand.
AGAAGAATGCTTTCAAGAAATAGCATATATATTCACTCTATTAATAACCGAGCTGGATCTGGTGTATGAAAATGGATTAGTCTTGTCTATTTTTTCCTATGGATTGGATCAAAAATAATTCTTGAATGAGGTATTCAACTCTAGGAATGAATGAAAAATAAATCTTTATTGGTTCTACCTCATAGTTTTATGAAGAGAATGGATCTTTTTATTAAAGGATCAGAAAAAATGGGTCCGGATCTTCTACGGGAATGATTTGGAAGATCCAAAAACAAAAAGAGTTATTTTTGCTAGCAACAAAATAATGAAGGAAGTCAATCAATCTAGATTGATCCTCAATCCGAATCCAAATATGGGTACATAAAAAATATATTGAATCGATTCTTTTTAATGAAAAGATCTGATCGCAACTTCGAAAATGGAATTCACAAGGATCAAATAGGAAATGATACTCTGAATCATAGAACTATAATGAAATGTACGATCAACCAATATTTATCGAATTTCAAAAAGATTCAGAAGAAATGGTTCGCTCATCTTATTTTTATTTCTCGAACCGAGAGATTCATGAATCAAGATCCTAATGCATATAGATACAAATGGTCCAATTGGAGCAAGAATTTCCAGGAGCATTTGAAACATTTAATTTCTGAGCAGAAGATCCGTTTTCAAATAATGTTCGATCGATTACGTATTAATCAATATTCGATTGATTGGTATGAAATTATCGCCAATTTTTTTCTAAGTCACTTCCTTTCTTTTTGTCCAGGTTGTTTTTCTTTTTGTCTAACTCACTTCCTATTTTCTTTGTAAGTTTTCGGAAAATCCCAATTCATAGGTCTGGGATCTTTCTCTCGGTCTTACCCAGAAAAAGAGGTGGCTTAGCCGAAGCCTTTTAATTCTTTCGTCTCCTTCTGCGGAAAATAATTGAATTGATCCATCCATACGTACCGGATCAATATACCGCTACCGCTGTTATCCTGGATTTTTGCCGTATGCTGGATTGGAATGCTTCCAAGAACTCAAGTAAAAGCACATAGTACTTCTCCGAAAAATGCAAGGACACAGGCGACTAAGGGATATTAGGAATAGCCTACATTGAGAAAGGGTCACAGCTTCTTCCTCTACACACGCTCAGTATATTGCTTGCTACGAGGCCACATGCCAAGCCATTTTGCTGAGGAACTTCATCACAGGACTTCAGATGATGGGTACTATCTCTAGACCGCTGAAGATCTACTGTGATAACTCAGAAACCCTTGCCTTCTCCAACAACAACAAGTCATCTAGAAGGCAACCATGACGTTTCCATTTAAGGAAATAGTAGAAGATCCTCTAGATCACATTAGCATCAACATGATGATAGCCGGCCCTTTCACCAAGGGGCAAGCACCTGTGCCACTGTCTGGAGACATTCCTACGGCTATTCTCTGGTCTTTTCTTTATAAGATTTTCATCAATTGGAGAGAGATTGTTAATCCCCTTGTCCACAAGCTAGTTAAATACACGTGAAACTGCACGACTGTGTTCATCTACAGCTGTTAGTCTTTAAGGTACGAGAATCAAGCTCCCAAGCAGGAAGTTATCCAACGCAATAAATAAGATGGAAAACTCACCTATGGGTTCAAACCTTGACGCCTGACATTTAATGGAAAATGGATAAATACGAATGGCCAGAGTCAGTCTTTACTAAGCTCATTCTAACTCTCACCTATCTCCAAGTAGGCCCATAGACCTATGGCTCGATAACCCGAGGCCTCACCCACCTACAACTTGTAAAATAAAACGCGCAAGCGACCTTTGCAATCAGGCCTCGGATCAATAGTATGAAAGCAACTTTTCTTGTAGAAGCATTATTCTTGTTCTTGAAACCAAAATCCAAGGAATTACCATATTCAGTTCAAACTTCACTTGACCGTGAAGTGTTCCTGATCGTCAAGCCCTTATAATCTTCTTGATAGATGGAGGTTTTATTTTCAGCCTTCGTGGTCTGCAGGCAGGACCCAACACCTAAAAAAACTCTCAAGCGAGTTTAAACCTGTTTATGATTTGCCCAGCACCGCGTGGTGATAGTTGGGAAAAAATAGGACTCAAACAATTGACAAATTACACCTGCAAAAGGGTAAAATATCTTGAAGAAACTAATCTCACATTAGAAGAGGTTAAAGAGGCAATAACAACAAATTTTGGAGAAATAAAATTAATTAATCCAACGACGATTATAACAGTAAGACCAATGGTGTAAAATCAAGAAGATAAGGATGAATTTTTAAAGAAAAAAATAATTAAGGAACTTTTAGACCTAAAATTAATTAGGCCTAGTAAAAACCCATAAAGCAGCCCAACTTTTTTGGTTAAGAATCATTATGAAATAAAATAAGAAAATGCCAGAATGGTCATAAATTATAAAGAATTAAATAAGACAACTCAATTTGATGGATATTTTAGACCAAACAAAAATGTGTTAATAAACCTTGCTAAGGGTAAATAATTTTTTTCAAAATTCGCCTGCAAATCAGGATTTTGACAGATAAAATTAACACTTGAATCAACGCCATTGATAACATTTAGTACCCCAAACGGTCATTAAGAATGACTCGTCATGCCCTTTTAACAATGCTAACAGCTATTTGTTGGTATATCTAGATGTATTAATATTGTATGTTCTGACACATACGAAGAACTTATAAAACATTTAAAATCTTTCTTTACAATTTGTAAAAAATGGAATCATTTTGTCTCATAAATAGGCAAAAATTAAAAAGAATGAAATATATTTCTTAGGATTAATAATTAATTCCAATGCGATAAAATTACAGTCCAATTTTTCAGAAAAAGTTGAGAATTTCCTGATAAATTATCAGATAGAAAGACGATACAAATTTTTGGGATGTCCGAACTATGCCGAGTCATTTATTCCTGATCTAGCAAAGAAAATACTAATTTTACAAAAAATTTTAAAAAGAATAACACTAAAGGATGGACTTTAGTACACACAGAAGCCGTTAAAAATCTTAAACATGACTGAAAACTTCCAAACTAAGATTTCCAGAAGAAGGCGATAAATAATCGTTTAATCTGATGCTTCAGATTATTATTGGGAAGCATTGCTCAAAACAGACATTGGTGAAGTTTGTCATTTAATCAAGCGAAAGTTAATTACTCCACGAATGAAAAGGAGTTATTAACTATCATTAGAGGTATTTGCATGTTTATCTTATTTCTCTTATCCCGTGAGTTTACAGTTGAGACTGATAACACTGAGGTAAAAAGTTTGATTTTTAACAAGCAACCTCGAGAACCTCAATTTAGAAGGTTATAGAGATGACAAGTAATTTTAAGTTTCTATAACTTTAAAGTTAATCATATAAAAGGATTTGAAAATTTCCTTACTAATTATTTGAGCAGGCATCCAAATGACGCAAAGATGAACTGAAAAGCTAAATAATATTATCAGCAGGGCAATAAATATTGATACCGAGCAAAAAGGTTAAGGAGCGATATCTTCGCATTCCAACAACAGTACCAAAAGGATATAAAAATCCTTTGCCAGGAAGTGGTAACCCTTAAAGAATGGAATGATAAGTTTTTCGAAGGTATAGATGATTATGCAAAAGATTTTACAGAATATCTTAACAATCTTGCTCGTTCACCATCAGTTCATTTGATGGATGATCAAGAAGATATAACAGAAAATAATACTCAATTAAAAGGGTATATCGATCCTACAAAAAGGCATAGTCAAGCTGTAAGGAACCTAGGACACCACTTATCTCCACATTGGTATGATATTGTCCATTTTGGGCCTAAGCCCTCATGGATTTACTCTTGGGTTATACCCAAAAGGCCTCATACCAATGAAGATACATGTCCATCCTTATATACCCATGATTTTCCCCATATCTAACCAATGTGGGACTTTGTTTGACCCAACAATCCTCCCCTCGAACAAAGGACCACAAAGGACAACTGAGCCTCCCCTCAAACGATCATTCATCCGTCCACTCCATGAAGACCAGAGCACACCGCCTGTCTAACCGAGCACTCACGGATCACAATCGGGGCTCACCACCTTTGTTCGTATTCCGAGGATTCATCCACATGGCTAACTCCGGGGCATGGCTCTGATACAACTGTAAAGTTTTTTGTCGCAAATCGTCAAACCAATCAATCAAGAATGCACGATTTTTACCGTGGTTCGCCGGAAAAATTCCCGACTACATCCACGTTGAACTCCGGAATAGGGAGCTCGCTGCACTAAGCAATTTCAAGATTACACACGGAATCTTGAATCCGTTTACAAAATGTATTTCCCCAAATCTCACAAAGAACCCTAATCTCTAAAAGTGACAATCTCTCAAATTCCCAATTGAAGACTACACTAACTTGGACTAGGGAATAGGCTTAACACTTAGCCAATTATTAAGGGAATACAAATAATGAAAACTCTCTCCCTAATTCTCAACCTAAGCATCCTTTATATAGTGAGCAACTTAATGTATTCGGACAACGGCAAGGATTGCGCCACGTGTCCCTTATCCAACGGATGACAAGGCTTCACATTTTACAATCTCCACCTTGAAGCCAAAACACACTAATCACTCCGAACCATATACAAGGACACACTAAGGTCAAAAAATAGCACAGCAAACTCACCTACTCACATCACCGCTCATGTCGGCTGCAAGGTCAGCCAACCCCCACCTGCAACAGCTTCATGCAGTGGAAGAGTTTGGTTGCAGTCACAATCTTTGTCCCCATGTCTGATGGGTCTTCAGTTGAACCTTCTTAATCTCAATCTTACCGCTTGAGATAATTTCCCGCACAAAATGATACTTCACATCCACATGCTTGGTTCTCTCATGATGTACTGGATTCTTGCTCAGATGTATCGCACTCTGACTGTCTGAATACACAACTGTCTTACCCTGCAGCTGTTGTATTTCGGTTAAGATACCCTGAAGCCAAATTGCTTCCTTGAACACATCAGTTATGGCTATATACTCTGCTTCGGTAGTTGACTTTCTTGAGTCCCTGTCACCTGCAAAATCAGAATCAACATACCCTACCAAATCTAAACGTTAGATTTGTTAACACATAAGCCATAATCAATAGTAGTATTCAAGTATCTTAACAACCATTGTAAGAAGCACTCCAGTGTGCTCCACCTGGATTAGACATAAACCTACTTAATAAAGATACAGCATATGACAAGTCAGGTCTAGTACTAATCATGACATACATCACAGAACCAATAGCATTTGCATAATGCACATTTTCCATTTTAACCATCTCAGACCTATTACTAAGAGAAGACATCTCATCTTCTATAGCCGCTTCCCATTCAAGTTTATGGGTAGACTTTAATGCCACTCCTAAGCTAGCAGGCTCAACCCCATTAATTTCATGACTTGATATTAATGCACAGAAATACAAATCATTGGTTGAGTAATCATACCTGGTAGGAGGCCTTACCTGCCTCCTACTTCTGTCTCTCGCTAGCTGGTAGTTGGCCTAATGTGTCTTGTGGTGTTTCATCATGCTGCACAGTTTGATCCAGTTGATCTACTGTGTCCTCTTCAATTTGTTCTTGTATCTCTGCTACTTCATTTCTATTTTCCTCCTGGTTATTTCTCCTAGGCTGGGTGTCCTCAGATGTCTCCGTGCCTGACATGTCACCAACTTGCTCAGCGGTCCTTGATGTCCCTGGCTCCACCTGCATCTGAGCTCCACCTGCAAGATCAAAATCTGCTAGATCCTTTTCTAAGGCACCTGCATTGTTGTTAGTAGATTTACAAGGAAAACAAATTTCATTGAATATAACATCTCGACTAATTATGACTTTGACTCCAGGTGATTCCCTTTCCCATAACCTATACCCTTTCGTCCCTTCTTGGTATCCTAGGAAAACACAGTTGATTGACCTCGGTTCAACTTTACCTATGGACTGGTGAGCATAGGCTTCACAGCCAAATACTCTAAGGTGTGCAAGCTTATGAGCTCTACCAGACCAGATTTCTTCTGGTGTCTTAAACTGAACTGAACTATTAGGGCTAAGGTTAATCAAGTGAGTAGCAGTATTGAGGGCTTCACCCCAAAAGGCCCTCGGAAGTTCGGAAGAAAATAAAAGACATCTGATCTTTTCTAATAAGGTTCTATTCATTCTTTCCGCAACTCCATTCTGTTGAGGGGTGTTTCTAACAGTCCTATGTCTTAGGATACCCTCACTAGTACAGTATTGGTCAAACTCAGTATTACAAAATTCTAAGCCATTATCAGTTCTCAAGACTTTTACTTTGTTACTAGTTTGATTTTCTACCAATACTTTCCATTCTTTAAATTTAGTCAAAGTTTCATCCTTTGATTTTAGTAAGAATGTCCATACCTTCCTACTGTAGTTATCAACAATAGAGAGGAAATATTTCTTACCCCCATGTGTCTGGACCTTTGCTGGTCCCCACAAATCACAATGTAGATACTCCAGACTCGCCTTTGACAAGTGAATTCCAGTTGGGAAGCTCTGTCTGTGCTGTTTGCCCAACAAACAGATCTCACAAAACTCAAGTGGCTTCAACTGGTCCTTTCCAAATTGTCCCTGCTTGCTGAGTACCTGCATTCCTTTCTGGCCTATATGGCCAAGTCTCAAGTGCCATATATTAGTCATATCAACATTAGAAGTCAAAGCAGAAATGGGTTTATCCGATAATACATGTTGGCCATTTAGAACATACAATCCATTTCTCTTAATACCAGTTAGGATTAGTTTATTACCCTTAGATATGTGCATGTTTCCTTTATGTGCTTTATATGTGAAACCTAATTCATCTAGTGTTCCTAGTGATATCAGGTTCCGTTTCAAGTCAGGTACATATCTAACGTCAGTAAGAATCCTAACTTTACCATCATGGAGTTTAAGTGTTATATCCCCAACTCCCTGTATCCTACAAGTATTGTCATTACCCATATACACAGTCCCTTGGTCAGAATTTCTAAAGTTGACAAACCAGTCCCTATACGGACTCATGTGAAAGGAACACTCAGAGTCCAGAATCCATTCTCTACTAATGTGATCACTAGACACAGTCAATGCCTCAGATAGGCACATCGACCCCTTTTCGGCAGCCACAGTGGCGCTGCCTTCATTTTTCTGTTCCCTAATGAACTTATAACAATTCATTTTAAGGTGTCCCATCTTCCCACAATGGTAGCACTTCTTGTCACTATCTTTATTCTTATCATGTTTGTTCTTTTTCTTCCATTTAGGTTTTGTTTATTAGTCTGATGATTTTTCGGACCATTGTAATTCTTGTTATTTTTACCACTTGTAAGGAATCTTGGACACCACTTATCTCCACATTGGTATGATATTGTCCACTTTGGGCCTAAGCCCTCATGGATTTGCTCTTGGGTTATACCCAAAAGGCCTCATACCAATGAAGATACATGTCCATCCTTATATGCCCATGATCTTCCCCATTTCTAACCAATGTGGGACTTTGAGACTTTGTTTGACCCAACAATCCTCCCCTCGAACAAAGGACCACAAAGGACAACTGAGCCTCCCCTCAAACGATCATTCATCCGTCCACTCCATGAAGACCAGAGCACACCGCCTGTCTAACCGAGCACTCACGGATCACGATCGGGGCTCACCACCTTTGTTCGGTATTCCGAGGATTCATCCACATGGCTAACTCCGGGGCATGGCTCTGATACCACTTGTAAGGAATCTTGGACACCACTTATCTCCACATTGGTATGATATTGTCTACTTTGGGCCTAAGCCCTCATGGATTTGCTCTTGGGTTATACCCAAAAGGCCTCATACCAATGAAGATACATGTCCATCCTTATATGCCCATGATCTTCCCCATTTCTAACCAATGTGGGACTTTGAGACTTTGTTTGACTCAACACAAGCCATATTAACATACGGCTTAGAGCATAAAGTAAGTTTGAACAAAGTGAATCAGCAACAAGCTTCATAACCTATATTACCCTTAAATTCAAACTTAAAAGCTCAGAGAGAAATATCTCTCAAACCAAATTATACAAAAAATCCTAAAACATTCTTTCTAGGTGGATCTAGAAGTTCAGCTGCTAAAAATGATTTTGGAAAAAATTTCTCAAAAGGGAAAAAAAAGTCACTTTTATAGTTGAAGAAATTCACGTGCATCCTTGGGAAAATGACTATATTGAATTTTCAAAACCCATTTTTCAAATTAATCATGGAGAAAACGTTTTAAGAGTTTCTGAGTTAAATATCATTTATCCACGAATTTCTTGTATTGCAAATGCACGTTCTCAAATTGTTAAAAAAAATAGTCGAATTTGATTTTTTAGATCTATTTTATCTTTCAACCAATCTTTAAGAAATTAAAGAATTTGATAAAGAATTTAAAGATTGTGATCATAATTTTACAAGAGGGAAAAATATTTATCTTTGTTTTTACACTATCAGTCCAGAATCGGTAGATCAAATAATTTATCTAACTTTTCATCTCATCACTATTGGATATTCAATTGGCACTCAACTGTGGGCATCATATCAAGAATTCAAAGGGCTGTTTATTAAGAAGAAATGAATTCGTTATCGAAGAGCCATTGTCATTAAAGTGATAGGAAGTTTTCTCAAAGATTTTTATCTCAAAAACTTTATGAGGTTTATGATGAAGGAGCCAATTGAATGATTGTCATGCAAGCAGAAGAAGGGACTCAATCGAGAAGAATTAATGATAAGCTACTTCTGATACAAATAGATAGGTGGCTCGGAACCCTTGAGAATATCATTGAATTATGCAGACTGATGAAGCATCAACATAAATAAAACCAGGTTCCACAGATGTAACCAAGTGGACAATTGTAAGAAAAGAGTCACGAGACAAAATGTTACGTAGATGAAGAAATAGACACCGCACCAAGCACAAAAATGAAGCACTCAGCGTAATTATTAAAGCATAATAGACAAGCAATGATTTCAAGCGTTGGCAGTAAAATTTATTACCATGTATCTTATAGTTTAGGAAAAGCTTTATCATCCTTAGGCTATAAATTTGAAGTTCATCGATATTTTGAGTCTTTCGCACCTATGGTCCAAAAAGCTTACCCATAATGAATTAAAAACCTATTCTTTGGGAGTAGGGAAAGTGACTCTACTAGTCAAAAAGCTTAGTCTTCTTAATTTTTGTGTAAAATATTTTATTATTAATAATAAAAAAAAAAAACAAATTGTTTGTACAAGCTACTCTCTTAATATCTTTTATCTACCAATTTTAATTCCAATGAATATAGTGAGCCACATTCTCAACAGACTGCCAGCCGTGGAGGCGTGAGGCGATAAGTCAACAGAGAAATCGGCGAAGGTCATTTTGAAGGAGTTAAACTAGGAGATTAAAGAGTGTAGGAAGGAATGGTAAGGCCAAATTAAATAAAGTTTTTATCTATTTGAATAATATTTTATTTTACATCTTAAAGTTAAAGATTTATGTTATTGATTATTAAGAGAGTTGGTACTGAAACCATATTCCAAAAATGAATTTGTGTTTCAAAGTTAATGTTTTTTATAGTGTTAGAATAAAAATTGATATTAAGCTTCGATATAAGCAAAGTAAGAGAACCCCTCTTATAAGAAATAACGGTACTAGAAAACTACCGTATAAAATTTGAAAATGTCCTAGCATTAAATGAATGAAGTTCTTCAATTAACGAAATTCCAATGGAAAATAAAAATAATGAATTAATTGGGTCAAAAAGACATAGTTTTGATAATTATACTAGGAACCCGATAAGTAAATTGTTATCATATTTAGTAAAACTGGAATCTCCAGTGAAATTACAACAATTCTACCCCAGGATTATAGAATACCCTTAGACTTTATATGGTCAAGTTGTTCATTACTATCAAAATTTTGACAGTAATATCTTTGAAATTCATATGTGTACTCATTTACGTAACATATTTTACAAATAGTTGGTTTTTCTAATGCTAATCTAGTTTTTCTTTTTCAAGTTCTCTATAGACTTCTCTTTGCTCAATCTCAATTTCTCCTAGAATTTCATTAGTTATATATTCTAGCAAGATATAGACTCCATCTTTATTTGATCTTTCAAATGTTGTAACCACACTTGTTCTAATTATATTTTTTTGGATGAGATTATGTTATACTAGCAATTCCTAATATTCCCTGTAAATGCTGCATGTAGCATGTCCTATTTCATTTCACTGGTTTTATCTGAACAAAAATAAGTTAAAAAATATTGTATAGATTTTTCCCAATCTATTAGGACTCCTCTCGTATCTATTTGTCACATCCTGATATTTCCATGCAAATGATGGGCAGATGACGGCTTAGTCATCACCTGAACCCCTGACATACACTGCTAGCTGTACTGAAATGTCTGACTCACAGCACACAATCATATACACATACACATCATAACCTCTGTACGCAAAAAAAAATCCACAGAACGCTGACATAATACTTGACACATATACATGGCATTATGGCCTATCTTAGTTGGACAATTATGACCCATAGCATCACTATTTGTAAAAGACATTGTGTTTTTTTTGTACAAATTAACTATGTGACAAGGAAATTGCTATTTTATCATTATTGTAATTAGATTACTTGGATATATTAATGATTAAAGTCCATATGGTTAAATCGGATTAATAAGATATGAGACAATATTAATCCACGAACGGTTTAATCATTAAATATCCCTAGTCGAAGTTTTATCGAGACTGGACATTCATAATGCGGAATAGACTAGTATTACACTTGTGCGCGTTATCGAAGTTTAACGGCATAGTTCTCATATATTTAGGTATTGGATACTTATGGAAGTGTAATAAGAGGTTCTGTTAGCCGTTGGACCGGGAATAGTTCGCTCTGGATAGACCCACTTGGAATCTCATTGGTAGTATGACTATGTGTCTATGGGAATCCGAATCAGGGTAGGTGTATGTGATCTTTAACCTGAGACTTACGTCGCTATTACTTGCGACAATCAGTTTACTTTGGTATTGGTCGTCTGGAGCTTTAACAGGTTCTGTGTACGCCTGTATTGGGTTTATTGAGAATCGTAGTGTATTTGATGTGATGTCAAGATTGGAGTATCACTTCAATCATATGGCGATGATGGTCACACAGGATACAGAACTAGTACTCTTAAAAGCTGCAGTTATCGGGATAGTATGACTAGGTCATGACTTCCCGATTACATATATTAGTTACTCGGGATCCGATATATGCTTCGTACGGGGCAGACACAGTGTCAGCCCTAGGCCTAGCATGTGACATCCGATACTGGATCGTATTACATATTTCATAGTATTACTACGCCTGATATAGATGATATTTCTCGGTAAATATTTCTAGAGAATTTTGTAGGCATGGTGTTTTGTTAGAAGCCAACCATGTCTTGTAAATCGGTGAGAATGTGGTACGGGGTACGCACGTGTTCGGATAGTTCAATAACCGTATTTACTGCCAACATATCCAGAAATCTCTTTGGTTGCTTCCCAAAGATTCACCAATGACATTTGACTCAGATAGAATTAATCTAGGATTAATTATGAGAGAGAAAAATAATCTGGGATTAATTGCGGCAAGAATTAATCTGGGATTAAATTCGTATATAAGAGAGAACGCTATTAATTTAGAATTAATAGATAAAATAATTTTAATAGTTAAATTGGATTTTTCTATTTAATTTATTTATTTGGGGCTAAATTAATATATCATATATATTAATTGAAATCGGATTTCAATATGAAATTAAAATTGGATTTTAATTCGGGCGAACGAATTAATTTGGAATTAATTCGAAAGCGACTATCGTAATAATTTTGCGAGGCATAATTATTTAATTAAATTAGATTTAATTATAGCACGACGACAAATTCATTTAATTCGGAATTAAACGAACCCGGGCCCAAGCTTAGTTGTGTGTTGAGTAAGCCAACACAAATTTTGAATTTAAATGTGGTGGGACCACATCACTTACATCAAATGTCCAAACTTTGATGGAAGTAGTTGGCTTTCTTTAATGCATCATTTACAACACACACCAACCAAGTTTTTGAAAAACAATTCACACTCTCATTCTCTCTTGCTCATTGCCGAATGCTTCTCCCTCTTGGAGTGAATTTTTTGCTTCAAAAATTTCACATAGCTAGCACTTGGAGAGTCATTTGAGGTGATAGGGAAACTCACCCAAGGCACAAACAACTCAAACAACAAGCTTGGAGCTTCATCCAAAGGAAAATTTCAAATTTTTCTCCAAATCAATGTAAGTGATTCCCCACTTTTCTTATTAATTTCACACATAGAATCATATTTAGGATCATTATTATATTTATCGCACCTTATTATGCTTTTAGAATGCATGTTTAAGGGTGTATAATGAGACCAACTCAAAGATAATAAATTGGTTGCCAATTTATGAAAATGCCCTCGCATTTAATATTAAGTGTTTCCTTCCATTGAGTGGTTCTCTCTCAATATCCAAGTTTGGCTTTGATTTGTTGGCCAAAGTCAAGATCATTGTCTATCGCGGATGTGTTTGAACCATGAAAGCTTTGTTTATATCGCATGTCTTAGGCAGTTGTGACTTGTTGGCCAAAGTCAAGGTCACTCTTGTTCATCGACGTGGATTACGAAGATTTCCCACTATCAATGGGTCTCGCTTAACTGGAATAATTAAGCTTATTGAGCCAAATCCAAGGCTTAGTTGATTCAGAGGAAACAGGTTAGGAAATATATTAGATATATATTTCGGACTTGGATGTCCACCTACCGGATCTAGGAATTGGATGGGTTCCAATTGATCTACCTAGTTAAATTTTATACAGCTTGTTGGCCAAAGTCAAGATTATGTATTATTTAACGGGATCCTAGCCCACTAGGAAACTAGGTTTCCCGAGTACTCAACAGAGGGTTAGAGGCTCACCGAAAATTAGTGGGAGGCTAGTATTAAATTTGCAATTTCGTTTAATACTGGCTAATATGCGCACTCTATTATTTTTTCTCGTTATTATATATATTAGTTGGACTAATATTATTTTATTGTTTTCTTTGAACAGTTAGATTGTACTCAACACTGCTACATTTATAGTTGGTTATATAGTTGGACTATAGTAACCATTGCATTTGAATGTACCCGAAACACTTGATTGGATAGTTGGACTATAGCAATCAAAATGGCTGGAAAGATATGTTGGACAATTATGACCCATAGCGTCACTATTTGTACAGATGATGGTGTTGTTGTACAAATTAACTATGTGACAAAGGAGATTGCTCTCTTATCATTTGTGATTAGATCACCTTAGATGTATAAATGATGAGAGGTCCCTATGATTTGTTCCTGGACGGAGAATAATATGAGACAATTTCAGTCCACGTAGGGTAAATCATTAAATATCCCTAGTCAGAGTATTATCGAGATTGGACATCGATAAATACGTAAAAGACTAGTATTGCACTTGTGCGCGTTGTGAGGGCACAAAGACATAGTTCTCATATATTTGGGTATTGGATACTCATGCAAGTGTAATAGGAGGTTGTGTTTCGCCGATGGTACGGGAAACAGCTTCGCTCTGGATAGACCCCCTCGGAATCCCATTGGTAGTATGATTGTGTGTCTATGGGAGTCCGACATCAGAGTAGGTGTATTTGGTCTTAACCTGAGACTTGCTCCGCTAATACTTACGACAATCAATATACTTTGGTTGAGGTCATCCAGGGCTTTAACCGGTTCTGTGTACGCCAATACTGGGTATATTGAGAATCGTAGAGTATTGGGTGTGATGTCAAGACGGAAGTATCACTCCAGTCATAGTGGAGATGATGTCACGTAGGATATGGTATTAGTGCTCTTAAGTGCTGCGCGGCCATCGGGATATTATGACTAGGTCATGTATATCCGATTATAGAGACTAGTTACCAGACATCCGACATGTGCTTCGTACGGGGCAGACACAACTCCAGCCCCAGGCCTAGCACGTGACCATCCGATACTAGATCGATATGCACTATACGATGTATACTACGTCTGATACAGATCCTTCATTCCTGTAAGGATCTTTCCGGAGAATTGGGTAGGCATGGTGCTTTGCTAGAAGCCAACATTGTCTTGTGAATCGGTAAAACGTAGTACTTGGTACTTACGTGTTCGGATAGTCCGACGACCGTATTTACTGCCAATATATCCGGGGATCTCATGGGTCGCTTCCCAATGATTCACCGATGATGTATGACTCGCACTTTAATTAATATGGGATTATTTTGATGAGAGAGAAAATTAATCTGGGATTAATTACGGAGATATTTTATCTGAGATAAAATATCGTCTAAAGAGAGAGAATGCGATTAATTTGGAATTAATCGGTAAAATAAATTTAATAGTTAAATTTGATTTTTCTATTTAATTTATTCGAATGGGCTAAAATTAATATATCGGATATATTAATATGAATTGGATTTCATTACGAAATTAAAGTCGGACTTTAATGCGAACGAACGAATTAATTTAGAATTAATTCATAAACGACGATCGTAATATATTTGCGAGGCATCGATATTTAATTAAATTAGATTTAATTATTTAACGACGGAAGTTCGTTTAATCGGATTAAACGGAACCGAGCCGCGTCAAATGTTCGTAAAGATATTTGAATTTTGAATTCAAATATGTGGGGCCCATGTGTGGTAGGTGTACCTACCACCCAACTACCTTGTTTTGCTTTTTGAAAAACCATTTACCCACACCTACCAAGTTTAGGGTAAAAGTGAAATGGTTTTACCAAAAGGTGAATAACAAAAGGGCTCTCTACACTTTGGTAACTCAATTTATTATTCATTAGATGAAAATTTGAAAACCCTAGAGAACTCTCTCTCTCTCCCATCTTCTTTCTTTCTCACGCCCATTGAGGGGCTGCTCACTGCCTGAAAATGGCGTCCATGGAAGCAAGAATATGTGGATTTTGTGGCAAGATCCAAGTGCTAGCACACTCCTAGAAGACATACGAAGGTGTTAGGGAAACCCACCCACGAGCCGGGAATCGTTAGACGAAGCTTGGAGCTTCATTTCTCAGCTCAAAATCTGAAAACAGTGAGTAGTGGACTGCACTGCATTGTCGCCACTTTGAAGAAGGAAAATCATTTTGTTCTTTATCAAATCGTCTCAACCGATCGATGTGAGTATTCCGCTTTCTCATTTGATGTATTCACACATTATTTTTATGCTTGTTATGATCTTGGGACCTAAATAGAAACCAACAAGATAAGCGTTAGAGACATCATCATGGGTGACAATGTCTTTAACGGCGCAAATTTTCCAGACTGGAAAATGAACCTCAGGATAGTCCTGGGAGCTGAGAAGTTACTCTATGTAATAGAGAGACCTCTTGGGCCTGAGCCTGAACTTGAGCAGCCAGTAGAGCATGAGCTTTGGAAGACTCACCGTGAAGCTCTTTCGCTCTCGTATGTCAGAGGGTACATCTTTCGAACACTATATGTCGTAAATGATTGCTGACATCGAACAGCTGGGTCAGTTGGGCATTACCTTCGAGGCCGAGACTTCGATATATTTGATCTTACGGTATCTGTCTGACTGCTGAGGCGGGTTCATCATGAACTATAATATGATGAACCAAGAGAAAATCCTTGGAGAGTTAATGGCTATGCTGAAAGAGACGGAACCAGAGCTGCTGAAAGGCAAGAAACACGAGGCGCATCTTACTTCAACATCCAAGAAGACCAAGGCTTGGCCGAAGGCTTCTGGGGTGTGAAGAAGAAGAAGAAGAAGGGCAAGGTTCAATCGCCACAATCTTCTGGGAAGATAAATGACGTATCCCAAGACGTTTGTCTACACTTTGGCAAACAGGGTCACTGGAAGCGTGACTGCCGTAAGGCAAAAAGAGGCAAAGCCAGAGCTTTCAGTATAATGGCTATGCTGAAAGAGGCAGAGCCAGAGCTTCTGAAAGGCAAGAAGCACGAGGTGCATCTTACTTCAACATCCAAGAAGACCAAGGCTTGGCCGAAGGCTTCTAAGTTGTGAAGAAGAAGAAGAAGAAGGGCAAGGCTCAATCGCCAAAGTCTTCTGGGACGACAAAGGACGTATCCCAAGACGTCTGTCTACACTTTGGCAAATGTGGTCACTGGAAGCGTGACTGTCGTAAGTACAAGTCGGACTTGAAAGAAGCGAAGAAGGGCAAGGCTCCGGCTTTATGTATGTTTGTTATTGAAATAAACATGTCCGCTACTAGTTTTAAAAATTGGATTTTTGATACTGGATGTGGTACTCACATATGTACTGATGTGCAGGATCTGCTAAATAGTAGTAGACTGGCTTCAGGGGAGATCAACCTGCGAGTCGAAAATGAGACATAAGTCGCTGTTTTGGCCGTTGGCACCTATGTTTTGAATCTTCCATCGGGGCATGTACTCACATTAGGTGACTGTTAATTTGTACCTAATTTTACTAGGAATATTATCTCTGTATCTAGTTTAACTCGATGCGGGTATACCTTTGTATTCAGGAACACTGGGTGTTTTGTTTATAAATATGATATTGAAATATGTACAGCAGATATGAATAATGGTCTTTATCTTTTGAATATAAACGAATCTCGAACATATAACATGACAAATAAAAAGCTCTAATTGAGTAAAATGGATGAGACTTATTTGTGACATTGTCGTCTGGGACAAATAAACAAAACTCATATATCCACACTTTTGAAGAATGGATACTTGGACGGATTTGATCCTAATTCATATGATGTCTGAGAATCTTGTTTGTTATGCAAAATACCTAAAACACCTTTTAGTGGTAAAGGTATACGTGCCACCGAGCTGTTAGTCCTCGTTCATCGTGACATATGCAGGCCCATGTCTAGCCAGACTAGAGGTGGATATGAATACTTCGTAACCTTTACGGATGATGCATCGCGTTATGGTTATATGTATCTTATGAAACACAAGTTGGAAACTTTTAAGAAATTCAAAAAGTTTCGACACGAAGTAGAAAAACATTACGGTCGGACTGTGGTGGAGAATACTTAAGCAATTAGTTTCAAGATTACTTTAAAGAATATGGTATTCTTTCACAGTGGACTCCTCCCAGAACACCTCAATTGAACGGTGTGTCCGAACGGAGAAACCGAACTGTATTGGACATGGAAAGGTCAATGATGAGTCGCACAGAGCTACCGATTTCCTTCGAGGGATACGCATTAAATAGTGCAATACTTATTTTAAATAAGGTTCCGTCAAAGTCTGTTTAACAGACTCCATATGAAATATGGACAGGAAAGAAATCGGTTTTCTCATTCCTGAAGATTTGGGGATGCTGGGCATATGTTAAACGTTTGGATAGTACCAAACTAGAGCCCAAATCGAATAAGTGCCTATTTGTAGGTTATCCTAAGGAAACAAAAGGATATTATTTCTACAATCTAAAAAAGAAAAAAATATTTGTTGATCTTCATGCAATTTTCCTAGAAAAGGAATTCACAAATGCAGTGGTAAGTGGGAGGAAAGTAGAACTCGATGAAAATCAGAGTGATATTGTTCCTGGCACGGACCCCCTCACGGAACATGAACAGTCCATCAGGGATGAGACTGGTCTACAATCTTCTAATACAAAAGAACCACGTAAGTCGGAGAGAGTCGGAAAACAACCTAAGAGGTATGAGTTTCTGATCTCACCTCATGTAGACATTAATCTTATTGAGTAAGATGAACCGGCTATGTATGAGGAAACAATACAAGGTATCGACTTCGCTTTATGGCAAGAAGCCATGAAGTCCGAAATGGATTCCATGTATAACAACCAAGTTTGGAAACTGGTTGATGTACCAGAAGGCATTAAGCCTATTGGTTGTAAATGAATCTTCAAAAGGAAGAAAGACATGGAAGGCAACATACAAATGTACAAAGCTAAGTTTATAGCTAAAGGGTATCGTCAACGACATGGTGTCGATTACGACGAAAACTTTTCACTTGTTTCCATGATTAAATCCATTCGGATAATGCTTGCTATTGCTGCATATTTCGATTATGAAATATGGCAGATGGATGTCAAAACCGTTTTCCTTAACGGAAACCTTTTGGAGGATGTTTATATGTAACAACCTGATGGTTTTGTCGTACCAAAACATGGAAACAAGGTTTGCAAGTTAAACCGATCCATTTATGGATTAAAGCAAGCGTCGCGTTCTTGGAACCAATATTTTGATGAAATCATAAAAGAATATGGTTTTATTCAAAACAAAGATGATTATTGTGTTTATAAGAAGGTTAGTGAGAGCACACTGACATTCATTGTCCTATACGTTGATGATGTATTACTTCTTGGCAATGACATTCCCATGCTATTATCGGTGAAAGCTTGGCTTTTTTTAAAATTCTCCATGAAAGACCTATGAGAGACAGCCTTTATTCTAGGAATAAGGATCTACCGGGATAGATTGACAAAGTGTTGAAGAGACAAAGTGTTGAAGAGATTCAACATGGATCAGTCCATGGGGGGGCTGCTTCCAGTGTCACATGGCGTCTCTCTATTGAATGATATGTGTCCTAAAGATTAAGATGAGAGAGATGCAATGATTCAGATCCTGTATGCTTCAGCAGTCGGATCAATCATGTACGCCATGATATGTACGTGACCTGATGTCTCATATGCTTTGAGCATGTGCAGTCGCTATCAGGCCGATCCAGGTGATGGTCACTGGATTGTTGTAAAGAACATCCTTAAGTATCTTAGACGAACTAAAGATGCTTTCTTAGTCTATGGGGAATGAGAACTTGAGGTGACTGGGTTCGCCGATGCAAGTTTCCAAACCGATAAAGACGACTGAAAGTCACAATCATGGTACATATTTTGTTTGAACAACGAAGCAGTGAGCTGGAAATCTTCCAAGCAAGAGACTGTTGCCGATTCAACAACATAAATGGAATATATTGTTGCAGATGAGGCAGCAAAAGAAGTACTTTGGATCCGTAAATTCCTAATTGGATTAGGAGTAGTTCCGTTAGCAGTTGAGCCTGTACCTTTGTATTGTGACAATAATAGGGCTATCGCAAAGGCTAAGGAACCACGGTCTCATCAACGATCCAAGCATGTACTTCAATGATTTCATCTGATTCGTGAGATCATACATCGTGGCGATGTGAAGATCGAGAAGATCGCATCAGATAATAACATTGCAGATCCACTGACGACCTTTATCTCAGTAAAAGTTTGAGCAACATGTACATAGTT